>LPNX010819570.1:0-33022 GCA_001517045.1 Pseudotsuga menziesii | reverse complement strand
GATAGACCCAAAGGTCCCTATATCTTGGTTTCATTAAACTCATTGATGAGTTCCTTGGACCACTTGAGAGGAGTCCTTAGTGCCTCTCGGGATGGTTGTTTCTCACATGCTCAACTCTAGCTACATCATCGCACCATTGAGATTTGTACAGGGTATTGGTTCGCACAGTATTTGGTCAAAGATCCTAGATGTCACCTAACTCTAGCACATTGATGAGTCTATTCGAGGGACCTAAACATGTTTATGTCCCTTATGATTTCTAGGTTGCATTGGAGACAGTGTTCATAAGCCCCAGCAGTGCTTCTATATATATTTATGATTGATGCAGCATATTTGTACCACAGGGACTCTGACTCTCCATCAGTGAGTCCATACAGCTATGTACCGTTCCAGATCTAGCAGGCCATCAGTCATGAAGATATGGCATTCCATGAGAATTCCATGGGTCCAATGTAGCATTTCTCCATATCAGTATTGTATTTAGCCTCTCATTGAGGCAACCACTATGTATCATCACTTGTACATGATAGGCTCTTGTATTATAGAGCATAGATCACATTATTATTTTGACATTGTTACGAGCATGGGGATGCCCACCTCATCCATATACATGTCACACATTATTTGTATCTCACCCATTGATGGGAACCATATTAATACAAAAACCAAAGGCCACCATTCCCCAGCCTAGGAAGCACCACCTCTCCGCAAGAAAATCCTATGATGTTCATCGGCCATACGATGAGTTCCTTCCCTCACACATCAGGGGTAAATATATTAACCCAAAAATTCCCTCACTCAACTGCACATGGCCTACACCACCTAGGGACACCCATGCATGACCCTCATTTGACCCCATTTGACCACCACACCCTCAAGAAGGCTTAAAAATTATGAAAAAGGGCTTAAAACCCCTAAAAAGATCCAAAATAGTTCTCATAGGAGCTAAAGCCTCCAAAAAAGGGATAAAACCCCTCAAAGGAGCTTAAGACCCCCAAAAGAGATAAATATTGAGCGAAAGGGGCTCAAAACCCAAAAAAGGGGCTAAAGCCCCAACCAGGGGCTTAAAACCCTAAAAGTCTTGAAAAAAAGTATAAATAGAGGGGTGGGGGTCACTCTCAAATCATTCCTTCCTTGCATACTATTATGCTACCCAAGTGAGTGCCTTGAGACCATTTTCCTCTCAAGCCATTCACCCTCCCTCTCATCCATTCTCCCATTGAGCCATAGCTCCCCCATTCTCAAGAGAGGTGCTTCTCCAAGCTAGGGCATGGTGGCCCATTTTCACCCATAAGAGGTATAATTTCTGTTTTTTGTTGTTTATTTTAGGTTTCATAACATATTTTTGCTTGTAGGTTTTATGGCATAACATGTTCTTGTAGATCTCCATTGTTGTATGCATGGTCTTGGAGCTTAACCCATAACCTTCTGTGTGGAAGGGTTTTCTTTGTATTTCTATTCTATTTCATTTTTCTTACATAACCACCAGGAACCCTACCCTCCTATCCTATAGACGGAAGGTAGCCATTCCTGCTTTGTAGTAAGGGAGAATTCCAAGCAACAAGATTGATCTCAGATTCAAGGGAATCTTGTCGAAGGTTGGCTAGGGCCATTCGGAACTCGGACAAGTCTTGGAAGTGGTGAGAATAGTGTCCATGCAATCCGCAAAGGGCACAATAATGGTTTGTTCTCAACAACTTGTTTCTCACTATTGGCCCGCTTGGGAGTTAAACCACGGGGATATTTTTCGTTGTAACCATGGCATCCAAATGTGCGCGGATTATGGGAATCTCAAGGCAGTTTTGATTTGGATGGCCTTGTTCTTCGTAGATGACGCAAGGTGGGATATGTCGAGGTTCAACGGTATATTTTGGGTTTTTTCCCCTGGCCCTTTTTGGGAGGGGTGGTGCGGGTGCGGGTGTGGTGGTTGGTTTTTGTGGGCTGGTTGGAGGATGAGATTCGAATGTAATGTGTTGCAAGAGGGTTAAGACTACCTAGGGCATTGGTGGTTGGGCCAGTGGATCAAGGTACCACACAGGAATTTCCAATGTAAAATTGGGTAAGTTTAAGGTATCCATTACTGGCTTGCTCATGACACCAGGCGGGGGAAAGAGGAAGGGAATTGTGTGGACTGGGGAGGATCCCAGATAACTCCTTGATGGTTGCATATTGGGATGAGGTTGTGGTGACGGCTATGCATAATGTTGGGGTTGCGGATGATGCTACGGCTATTGATGATGCTGCAACTGCTGATGGTGTTGCGGCTGTGAATGGTGTTGTGGTTGCGATTAGGGCTACGGCTGTGGTTGTTGGTTGGGTGTAGCAGTGTTGGATGAAACCATGCACAAATCCATAGTCTCATTTGGTGTTGTGGTGGTGACACTGAGGGGAAAGAAGTTTTCATGGTGGTATCAGCAAACAACCCAGGTCCCACATTCAACAATGGGGAGGCTGGTATATTGTCAACCATGGTGTTGACTCCAGGGATAACATTGGCAAGTGTGGTTAGCCCATACAGATCAATGGTGTTGATCATAGGGATAACATTGGATGGTGAAGTTATCCCTTGTGGATCATGATAATTCAATTGGTTAACCATCACAATTTTCTGTTCATGGGGGAACATCATGAGATCGAAAATATTTGATGCTATGACTCTCATGGTGTACATATAACTTCTTCCGAGGAGAAGGTTATATTCCAACTGAGCATTGACATCCTCTATGTCAATCAGTACTGTTTTCCCAGCTAATGTGATGGGGATGTGGGGGAGGATTCCTTGGGGTTTAGTGGGATGGCCATCATAAGCTTTCAAATTTGTAGAGGATGGTTGCAGAATTGGGGATCCAAGCTTCTGCCAGACTAGGGTAGACATAACGCACGTGGATTCCCCCTCATCCACTATGCACTAATGCACGACCAAATTCTAGATAGACATTGGTATTTGGAAGGAAATGGTTGATGGCATCCATGGTTCTCCATTCTCCATGTCGAATGTGATCAACATGGAGTCAGAAGGGTCTACAACACCAAGGGTAGCTAGTAAGGATTTCTGCTGCATTGGGAAAGTTTTGAGTACCTCAAGAGAGGAAATGGTGGTAGGTGTTTGGGCCAAATCATCCATGATGTTGTAGCTTACAGTAGCTCTAGCCATGACGTTGTTGGAGATCCGCTGTATGGGTGGGCACAGAGGGAAACGGGATAGCTGAAGAGGTGCATTGAATATTTTTGACACAGATGTCACTGATGTGTCAGCGGTTTTGGTGTTGGTTTCATACTGATTTCATTTGGTTTGTAAATTGACCTCTTCATTTTTCATAGCTAGCAGGTGGTGAACACCTGTTTCTGTCATCGAAAGTGCCCCTGGGGCATTGGGATTGGGTTGGGGAGGGGGTGTAGTTGCTACCAGTTCTTAGATTGGTAATGGGTTTTGGAGCACCATAGGAGGAGGTCCTATTGGTGTTGGGTTGGGTTGAGCTTCGGATGCTGTATTGGTGGCATGTTGAACTTTGTTGTGAATGGATTCCTTGGCATGACCTATGAAGGGGCATTCGTGTGTGTAGTGCCCATAGACCTCACACAAATTGCATGTATGGTTTGTGCACAATGGAGCATTGTGTCTAGGTGCATTTGGTTGCTGAGGATTTTGCATTGGCCGGTTTGCCTCGGCATTTTTGGGAGGGTTTGGTTGTTTACCGCCTCCCTGCGGTTGATTGTTGCCTGAGTTCTGGGCTCAATTCTTTCTGGCTTACCCTTGTTGGTTATTGGGGGCTGGCTGGTTAGGATGGTTTTGTTGTGTGAACACCTATCCTAAAGGTGCTGGCGAAGTAGGGGTGGGGATTGAATGGCTTGCACCGATGGTGTATAGTAGACTTGGGTGGGTGCAGGTGCCACAAATGTGGGAATTTGTCCCACGTATTGTTGTGTCGGCCAAGCTAATGCCTTGGCCTACTGTGGTGGCGTGGTTTGCACATAAGAATTTGTGGCTCTAGACTGGGACATCACTCTTGCATAGTCCAGAGTTTGGTTTTGGTAGGAAACACTAGGGGTGTTTCTTGGTTGTGGTGGTATTATAGGTGGTGTCAAATTGTGTTGTGGTTGTGTTGGCAAGAAACACCCTCTGGAGCATTTTGAACACAAATAATTTCAAATATGTCATTTGAAATCAATCTTCTAAACAACATTCGATATCACAACCTGAATCAACACTCATCTATCGATATTTTAGGAGTGCTATTAGAATCTTTGATTCTGAAGGTACTCCCAATAGAACCTTAATTGATTGAATGATTTAGGGGGATTAACATCAGTTTATGTCGAGTTTGAATCTCTTGGCCTTAGTTTCTCATTTCTTTTGATCATTTGGAAAACTATAATCCTGAAAGTTAGTAGCTCCTAATTTCACAACATTTATCACTCATGCATAGTCAAGGTCAAATGAATTTATTACATCAATGATTTTTTACTATTAATCTAAGCAAGTTGCTACATGGTATGATAATTGTTCCCATTCAATTTATATATGATATCTAACAAGCTTTTCACTTCTAAAAATATTTATTTCAGCATGTTAATCATAGGGATAAAAGTGTATTTAATATAATTTTTGTAAAGTTTCACATTATTATACACTTATCCTCATTACAAATGTTGTATTTTTGAAATGAGTCAATATTAAAGTCTATCATAAGGGGTTAAGATGATTGTCAGAGTTTTGAGATGGGTTTGGTTACATTATCAATTGTTTCCTTGTCATTATAATAATATTGACCATAATTCTAACTACATAAATTACCTTCTGATTTAGTAACCTTGTTATTATTGATATTCGACGATGAAGGATTATGACATTGTAACCATTAAACTATATTTTGAACAATGAGTTTTCTAGGCTATCACATAATTATGAAGAATGTCAATCAGTGTTGATGCTATGATTGAAATTGGGGCTTTGACATCCATGTAACCTATATGCTTGCCATCTGTCGATTTTCCATCATGTAAATATCACACTTAAGTCATCGCTTGCTCAATTTTTCTGCAAATCATTATGGTGTGGTAAGTGTTCTCCAAGTCCCTTTAACCTGTCAACTTGCAGGTATGATGACTCTAAAGGAAAATTCACAGTTCTTTGGTGAAATAGGGTAGTTTGGAGTGTTAATTGATATGTGTGGACTCTGGATAAATCGACTGTGTGTTTTAGTATATCTTTTGAAAACCCTAAAATTTTGCATAATTGCTACCATGGCCCCTATGTCAAGATTTGAACTCATAGGCGATGAGTATGTGGATGCTACCCCTGAATGCTGTGAGGTAGTGCTTAGGGTTGGATGGATAGGGTTTTTGCAGAAGTTCTCCGGGTTCAACTTGGCAATTTCCAGGGCATTTGCAGCATCATTTGATGGTATTAAAGCACAGGTTGGGGATATTGAATTGAGGCTAAGAGAAGAGTTTGTTTCCCAAGCCATTGGTTTACCACAAATAGGTGAATGTTGGTATAAGGGTAAGCATGTAAAAAACGACGACTAGAAGGAGTTCCTAACTCCAGCTCGCCGGCAAACGAATTATAAATTTGGTTTCCCTTATCAACTGCTTATGAAGAAATGGCGTTCTCTACTCAAGTTTGTCATCAGGTACGTCACCTGTGAAGGTCAACTTTCCCAAACCCAGTTTTATCACCTCTGACTATTAATGATTTTTAAGGGACGTCCTGTTAACAAGCCATACTATTTCTTGAATAGTCTGTATGAGATGGCCTGCACCTATCAAATTAATGTAGGGGATAAGGAGAGGAGTCTGTTTCATCACAGATTGATTAAAATTATTATGTCCTGCTAGCTAGGAGAATTAGGGGATAATTGGGAATCATTCCTCATATGTAATGGGTTTGGTGAGAATGAAGAATGGCCTAGACAGAGGCCCAGAACTAGACGTAGACGTATCAAAACCAAAGAAATCAAACCTGATTAGAAGAGTCTGGTTCTCAAGGTAATCTAGATAATGAAGTGTCTGAACCTAGCCGAACCCTAAGTATCAGTGATGTTAAAGTAAAGTCTGAAACAAACCCTAAAATGCATGTCAATAATTCTCAGCCTTAAGTGAGAAGACTGGCGATCACAATACCCTGTCAAAATAAGGATTTTCTTCATTCTCAGGCTAACATTAGTCAGAAACTGGTTGAAGACCAAATTAGCAGAGTGTTGAGTAATCAAGCTATTCGTAGGACTACTCGTAGTATGATAGCTACCTTGTTCGCCAGAAGAGATCTGAGTATTGGGGATGTTCCTGTTATTGAAGTAAGTGATTCCTTGGAAACTCATCCTAATCTAGCTCCAATTGGTCCAAATTTATTGGATATGAAATATGTGTCTGTCTTCGTGGATAATGTTGTTGATGTTCAACAAGTAGATCATGAATGTGATGTGGATTAAGAAACTAATCAGAAGCCCTACATATTTGAGGAAGACAAAGGAGGGTCAAATGGAAGATCAAAGGAACAAACCAATAAAAACCCTTATGCTCAAGTCATTTCATCTCTATAAACTGACTTAAAGGAGGATCAGGTTATCAAGACATTTGCTATGGATGAAATCACAGGTCTAAAAAATTATTTAATCTCTTGGATTGAGAAGTGGAATTTTTTGAGGGAGAAGAAGTTGAAATATAAAGATCAAGTTAAAAAGATTCTGTTAATAAATCGAAGGTTGATCAAATAGAATAACATTGCTAAAATCAAAGATGTTAGATTCAAATCCAAACTAGATGAGGCGAGAAGAAATGTTCCAATTCAACTTTCTGTCGAATTAGCTCTTAAAATCTGACATTTTTCTTTTCTACAATGAATTCCAATTTTTTGTCTTATGTTTTAAATCTTTGATTATGCATGTAGACGATTTCAAATTAGTCTCCACAAGTTAGTAATATCTTGATTTTTGTAAAAGACTCAGTCTCTTAGACTTTATTTGTCAATCCGATTAGCCCAGGGTGTTTTTTTCCCTTGGTTATTATTGGTTGTTGAATAAATGACTGATAATTTCTGAGTTTTTCACTCCATACCTCCAAATTTGGGGTGGTCAGCTTGGAATTTAGGCCTATTTAGGTTATTAGACTCTATGTGTCAATGTATAAACATGCTAGACATCATGGTCAAGTCATATGAACATGTCTAAGTCCCCCTAGGCCTATGGAGCAAATCCAGAATCATAGATCAGTGGATTCTTAGCCGATTTGATTGAAATTAGTCAAATCTGAACCATATTGACTGGATCTAACAAATCCCTAAATGAAGGAGGTGATCAAATCAGATCCAGGGTTGATCTTCAATAGCCTTTATGGGTAATTGCACCCTCTCTCTCTCCTCCACACATGTGGGCTCTCCTAGGAGCTCTGTGTACTGAAGTGTCGGTTTATGGGTTGATGTGTCAGCTCAATCAGCCCCCTGGTTGAAAATTAGGCTCAATTCAGCTTCATATCTACATTGATTGACTCTCCATTAGCTGATTTGATCTATCTCCTTGGGATTTGTGCCCCCCTGGGTTGGATCTCCTGGTTTTTGTATAAATCAAAGCACAAGCAGCCTCTTCCAAGCTAGTTAGAATTGGGATTGAGGTATTGTTGATCTTATATTGTATTGTTTATTATTATGGAATAAACAAGCTTTGGAGGCAATATCGATGGTGTAATTCTCTTCATGTGTGGATGCTGATTGTCAAATGCTTATGAGGTATAATCTGTGTTATTTATCACTGCTTTTGCTGGTTAATTGTTGGCCTTGAAGGAAAGATCTCCCTCCTGTTAGGGTAAGAGTTTATTCTAGTTTGATTTATGCTCTTACTACTGCTTGTTTTAGATCTATTGGAGTTGTATGTATTTTAACTTTAATTGCATGCTTTCCAATTATCTCTTCCAGCAGCACCTATGTTTTAAGCATCTGTTTGTGCAAGTATTTCTAAGTTGCAGGTGATATCGCTTATAGAAGAGGTTGAGCTGGTTTAAATCTTCCTCATCTTCAAGATCCTTTGAATGACATAGTCCCTCAGTGTTCCACCAAAGAAGACTCCAAAGCCTAACATTCCCAGGCTTCCAACACTCTTTCTCTCTCTTCCTCCTTCAAAATCTTAATTTCTCTTCAAATTGGTTACTTTTAAAGAATCTTATTGCTTATATCTGTCTCACAAATAAAATTACATATATATCTAGTTATTAATATCCTCTCTTAAGTTTATAGCTCAATTATGTTTTGCATATAAAGTCATATTTTAAGAGATCTAGCTGAAATTATCCTCTTTTTTGCAAGCATTTTAAAGAAAATTTGTAGCTTGCTTTTAAGATAGTTTCCTTTGCTGTAATTTAAAGTTTCATATTCTACAATAAAATTTCACATCTCATTGTCTGCCCAAATAGCAAGCCAAGATCCCAAGGAAAGCTTGCTTTCCTTGATTCCTTTTTTTGCAAAACTAGATTACCCCAACTTAACAAATTTTTACTTAGTTTTTTTTTGGTAACTAGTGTGGTGACACAAAACACTTTTAAAGTGTGTTTGGGCACATTTGATTTTATTTTTTTTTTGTTTTTTGGCAGGTCTAAGAAAAAGAAAAGGATTCTCTGCCCAATTTCCGCCTCTTGGACGAACCAGAGCTTCCCAGAAGCTTCCCCCACCGCCGTGTTTTGATTTTAGCTTGTTACAAGCTTGTTGTAAGCCTTTGGATCCCAGATAACAAGGACCAAAGTGCATCAATTTCAATTTTCTGATATTGTAAATCACTGCTAATAAAAATAAAAGGTCCTTTCGGATAGGATCTTTCGAGCCTATTCACCGTCCCCCCTTAGGGGTATTTGCATCTGTGTCAATTTTTTACTTTTTGTTCATCTCTTTTCAATCTAGCATAGTTCTAATCTGCAAGGTAGTATAATTTTATTTATTATCATTTCCATATTCCATATCTGAGATTTCAAAGTAATCTTAATACTTACCCCACAACTTCCCGATTGACCCGAAAGGGGAAAGAGATGCGTGGTAGGACTAATTAGAAAACCGGCATTGTGTATCTTTGTTTTCCTTTTCATCAATTGTTTCATCAGCTATAATAAAATTAACCCCTCCTTGATTCCTTGATTGAGATCCACTTGGATTGAAAGAGGTTCCTTAAGGGTTTTCTTTTTAACAACACCTATCTTAAAATTTACTAAAATTGACAAGACTCTGGTGTGTATGCTCTGCACTTGACTACGGTTCGTTTGATCAATCAAGCTGCATCAAAAGCACTTGAGTGACTAGAATAATTAGGATTCACTCTCCCAAATTGACAAACCATCAAGTGAAAATCCAACACCTAGATCAAACCATTACGGTGGCAAAATACCCAAAGGAAGCGAGAACTCCTGAAAAGTGACCTCGGGGTGCCGATCTCTGTTACACCTGTGGGTGCATTATGAACAATAGCCTCAGAGACTCCATTCAGCCCACATATTCCTTGTAGGTAGCCGTGATGGTTTAGTTTTGGACATACTCCAAGTACTATCGGGTATATCTGGAGTCCCCCCCTTTTGCCTAATTTTAATCAACTCATATTTCACATTAACTTAAAATGTACCAAGAGGCAATCACAAAACATTCACTCCAACCACATGCAAGTACATTGATTATATTTTGACTGCATTTTAAGGCACTGGCTATTTTTTTACTATATATATATATATATATATATATATTGTGTCTCAACATTGTGCTTTCGTGCACTCATTTTGTATCTTGTCATCTATGGTTGTTTATGGTTAAATTTAAAACTCCTAAGTAACTCATTCAATTTAACATCACCATACTAAATAATTTTTCCTTAGTAACTTAATAGGGTCTACCCCCCTTGGCTTCATTCAGAGTTGAGCCTAAACGGAGGAGTTAAGAACAAGGTGACAGCCTTGACTCAAGACTTGTCCCCAAGGACACACCGAGTGGCTTGAAGATTTCTACCACGTGGCCCAGGTGTGTGAAAGGCTGCAACACTTTTTGGCGTCGTTTCTGGGGATAAATATTTTTATTCCCAAGTACAAATTATCTTAAATTTTTTCTAAACAACTAAAAAGATAAAAACTTTTGATTGATCTAGTCTTTAAAAAAAATAAAAATTAAAACTTGATCCATCTGGCGACTCCACTGTCTAACATCCCTTCAAGAATTTATACCTGAAGAAATTGCCGACAATTATTCAATCCTCTCCCTGATCCCGGAAGGTTTATTAGGGAAATATTGAATAGGAATACTTCCTATAAACCTTGAAAATTTAGGAGACCAATCCCTCTCAGATATCCATCACATATTTGTAGAGATTCATGTTCAACAATCTCAAGAAATGACAGAATTGTTCAAAGCCCTTGAATTTTCTCACATAGCAGGTGCTCCCCATGCCATTCCAAAAGATGCTATCAAGAAGTTCCCCATATTTCATGGAAATAATTCCATCACTGCCAAGTCTCACCTTCAAAAGTTTGAAAAGCACCTGGTCAGTTATTGAAATGATGCTGCCCATGACCATGATGATGTCAAAATGAAGCTCTTTTCTTTATCCTTAGAAGATGATGCTGAAGAATGGTACCTCGACCTAGATGATGATTAATATAAAACTCCTAGTGAATTCCTAGAGGGTTTTAAGACGAAATGGGGAGAAAAGAAAGAACCAAGACATCTGCTTGCTGCCCTTCATAACATTAAGAAGATGGAGAATGAAACCATGGATGAATTTAACACTAATTTCAGGCATGTGGTTGTGGAATTCCCTAAAGAAATCAAGCCAAAGGATGCCTCCATCCTCATATCTTACATCGAAGCTTTAACTGGTGACCTGAGGTACCAGTTAAGAGACAAAGAGCCAGTCGATCTAAAAACTACTTAGGAGTTGGCCAAGAAAATAGAAAAGAATATGCAATCTTCAGGAAAATCCAACATTCCAAGTTACACTAGGGGAAACAGTTCATACAACAAAGAAAATGGAAAAGTCGTTGAATCAAAAGAAAAGGGATCCTCTAAAGATCCCATGGAAAAGGTAACAGACACGATAAAAGACTTGGTTACTAGTCAAAACCAACTTATGGAAAATCAGTCTGCACAATTGAATCATATGCACAATAGAATAATCATAATGGAAAGAAATAATGGACCTAGGAACTTTCAGCCTAAGTAGAATCAGATGTATCAAAAGAAATTCCCTCAGCAAGAGCCTAGGATTCCAAAACAGTTACACTCAGCTAACATGGTAGAAGAAGTAATTCCATGGTGTAGATTCTATGAACAATTCCACCAAGAAAGCACTTGTTATGTCACAAATCAAGTCATGGAACATGGACTTCCTGAGTTCAGTAGTTAGGAAACAACTTCAAACGGGTCTGATCATATATACATGGTAGGCCAGGCCTAGCCTTTATCACTAGCTAAATAGTACAAACCTAAGGATGAAACCATTGCTTAATCTTATAGTGAAACTTATCATGAAAACTGTAATGTACATGATGGGACTCCTATGTGTTGTGCATATAATGATGACAGTCTGGAAGGTTTACTGCCTTGTGACCTTTTCTCTAAAGAAGATTAGTATGAAAATGAGGACAAGTATAACTTAGAGCATGATACAAGTGACGAATACTCCCTCGTCTTTGAAAAAAGATGTTGATGAGGAGTCCTGGACATTCATGGGAAATCTAGTCTATGACATGAATAAAGAGGAAAATAATGAACCGGAAACTTTTGATGGTTTTGTTGATTTTTCTGTCTATGGCATATTTAAAAGAGCATGGACCATGTGGCATTAGGAAACTTTGATATGAAAAAGGGGCATGTAGTTTATCCATATGATCAGTATGAGCCATATATCAGTATCAATAATGAAGAAAAAGAGAACTTGATATCGGAACTTGATATCAGCAATGGGGAATCCATCACATCTGACATAGATGGTGGTGATGACTATTGGGATTTTTGTGGATATATTATTAAGAATCCTATATATGCTATATCTAGAAAGGGGATTTTCTAGTTAGAAATTTGTGGAATTCCAATCTATTATACTTCCATAGAGGGAAGCATGGATCTAGAGACCAGTGAAAATCCTAGTATGGAAAATCAGCATTCAAAATTCTTATATGATCATTCAAAGTCATATCATTTAGAGCCGTACAAAGGAATCAATAATGAATACATTGAGAAGCATTGTTGTGAAAAGACAAATGTGATGCAATTAGTGGAATATCAGTCTCAACTATCATATTCACATATGGATTTTCCTTATGATTTAGAGTTGCTTGGGGCTTATACAATGAGTTATCATCCGATAAGCCTTGATGATCAGTATGATGGTGTAGTCAATCTGCCTCATCACTCTGATTTGTATATCAACCCTATCCATTCATGGATAGAAGCAGCTTTTGCAAGCACATACCAATTTGGGAAGAAATTTGATGAATTATTGTATTCTTATGATCTCCCATCCATCTCGCCCATTCCAGATCATCACGGAGGTTTTCATTTTCTGAATAAAGTATCCTTACTTGGGCTGGTAACCAAAGACAAGGAATTTTTTTTATGTTAATAAAATTCTTAGGTGGTTGCATTGGATTTTTTATTACACTTAACCCTTTTTATATCATGCTTAGAGTAGGAAAATAATCTCCTTGAAAAAGAGCATTTACTTTCCACATTTTTGTTTTAGCTATAACAAAACATTTTTACATTAGTTAGTTACATTTATTTTGTTTAAATAAATTAGCCTAATGGTTCATTTGGTTTTTCTATAAAGCTTGTGCTACTGAGGTTTTCTTGTCAAGTTGAGATGTTTTTACAGGGTGTATAAACCAGAGATACTAGTGTTTGTTTATGTATATGTAACTTCGAAATGTATTCTTCTATGTATCTTATGTATTGTAACCCAATGTTTATTCCAGGATGTTTCTATTATGTATTTGAGTCATGTGATCATGCCCCGATGTTTAGATCGGGAAGATTAATAATGTAAATAAGTCACGTCAAGTCATTAGGTAAGTCCCCACAGTTTCGGGGCACTCGAGTTATTATACACTAATTAAGGTGTAGGCTTGGGTAAGTAATTGTTAGGTCGAGCCTACGTGAGAAAATGCACTTCAAGTGAACGGAAGAATATAAATAGAGAGTGAGACTCTCTATTTATCACACACATCATTCACTCACTCAAGTGTGGCGCACTAGTGAAGAAGGAAATACTGGGACTAGACAGAAGAAGAAGACTATTGCTATTGGGAGTGCATCTTACTGTTTTGGGGTATTACATCTTGTGGTGATTCTATATTTGAGGAATTTGTGTGGTTTTCTCCATTTATGGTTTCCCTGATCAAAACTCTTTGTGTCTCTTGTCTCTTGTGATGTGCTTATGTTATTGTTGTGCTTGTTATTCTCTCAATGAAAAGATCTTAACGTAATGCTAGCTTAAATGTTGAAAAACTAACATGGTATCAAAGCTAACCTGACAAGAAGACCCTGTGCAACTATGGGAACTAGGGATTCCTAGTTTGTGGACCTTCCTCCACATATTTTCAGCAAAAGTAATGTGGAACAACTCTCCTCCTTAGGGCGCATCTTTCTGTCGAAACAGAATTCGATTCTGAGCATTTTCAGTCTTCGATGCGGAAATTCAGGATTTCTACAGAAGAGGAATTTTTGAGTAATACCGGCACAGGATTGTTCTCCTCATCAAAACCGAAGTGTAGAGACTTGGATCAACAAATTTGGTTGGGTGAAACTCGAGGAAAGTCAAACCCTAGTTTGACCCCAAGCTAGAGAAACCCTAAATACTAAAACTGCTACGTTTTGGTACAGTCGTTTTATTCCAAGCTTAGAGAAGTTTCAGGAGATGAAAATTGCAGGGTCCAAAGATAAAATCATGATGAATATTGTGTCCAAAAATCAGACTCATATTCTCTGTATTATAGGATCTATGATCTCTCCAAGTTAGGGTTCCAGCCTCTTCCAGAATTCATCCCTAAACAGGACATCTGGGGAGATCTGCAATATCTTGGGCTACAGAGGTCCAAATGGAATTACTGAAGATTTTATAGAAAGGGAACAGAATTTAATTTCATTGTTCCAAATATCAGACTCATAATATGAACCAGTGACACGTGGAATGCCGTACAACTTCGTTGTTCTGAACAGTCCTATAATAGGTCAACTTGGGAAAAGGATCATAAATCCAAAATGGTGAAACAAATTCTGATGAAACCTATGGTGCTGGATTAGGTACATGCGCAGTTACCTCAGCGCGAAATTTCAGACACAGAGGAGTTGTAATTGTGGAGATATCACAAAAACAGTAACAGGAATTTCTACAGAAGAAATTGGAAAATTAGGGATTCTTGTTCCGGGAGCTTCCCTTCACTGTTTTCAAAAAAGGAGTACATTGGACAGCTCCATTTAAAGAGATATATCTGTTTATCCAATCAGATCTGAAAGATTCCAATTTTTGAAAATTAGGGTTTCTGTGGCAAACCCTAGATCAGCCAGCTCCGAAACCAAGACGGACACCTCAAATCGTTGACAACTTCCAAGCATAGAAGTATTTGATCTCTCTGAAGAAAATGGATTGGACACCTACATGAGTATAGAGGTTCCAGTTTCAGAGGGAGACAAAGTTAGAATCCTTTCACAAGAAATAAATGGGTCAAGGCCAAAGAAGACATGATGCTCATGCTGCAAAGAATGATGAACCATCCAGAAAGAGATCCAGATATGAAAGTGAAGATTCTTCAAGCAAGGATGAATATGTTCTGATACCAGCTCTCACAGGTAACATTAATCATGGAAGTGATGATTGGCTTATAGACAGTGGGGCTTACAAACATATGACGGGATTCTAGAAATCGTTTGTAAAATTGTTAGAACATGAATCACCTCACAAGGTGAAACTAGGAGATGACTACCAATATCCAATAAAAGGTAGTGGGGAATCTTCATACAAGCTAGACTCTAGTAAGTATCTAACAATGAAAGAAGTATTGTTTGTTCCAGGACTCAAGAAGAACCTTCTCTCCATTTCAGCATTGATGCAAAAGGAATGCGGGCTGCATTCATAGATGGTCAAGTCATCATATGGACAAAAGGAAAGACTATCGATATTGCGGTAGTGATTGAAGAACAAGAAGGAGGCTTGTACAAATTGAAGGGATATCCAGAACAAGCCTTGATCCATGACACAGTAGATCCAAATGATCTTTGGAAGAGAAGGATTGCACATGTGCATTACAAAGCACTACCTATTGCAAGCAAAGTTGTTGAAAGTCTTCCATAATTTCAAACTATTTGAAGGGAAGAACAAAAATCAGAATATGACCTAAAGAAACCAGTTGAAGAATGTGAAGATCCAGAATGAAGAGACCATGTAGTCATAAAAGTCTCTCAAATCAAAGAATAACTTGAAGTGGTAAAAGAAGAAGTGAAGAATGTAGAAGTGGTGATGGCCATTTTGAATGGCCTCCCAGGATCGTAAGATTCATTCATTCAAGGAATGTGTGCCAAAAGAAAGTGATTGCTTTCAATAGACTCTAGGAAGAGAACTCAAGGTGGGAGAAACTGAAGATCAAGCTCTTACCATCCAAAGAAGATCCCTCAAGCGATGAGGAATATGAAGACCTGAACTCTTGAAGCACCTCTTATCCTCTTTAGCATTTGGATAAGAAACGATACTATCATGAATGAAGAAGACGATGAAGATGAAGGCTAAAGAAGCAGTGTACCCACGAAACAAATAAAGATAAGTATTCAATTGTCATTTCATTATTTTGTTATGCATTATTTTATATTCAGTTATTTTATTATGCATGATAGGATGTTTGCATTAATGACAGTATACTACTAATATGCATGCAATGGGTAAGTAGCTCATGGTGCTATACAACTCTCCATTGCTACTTATCTAGAATGAAACCTCTGTGCTGACATATTGGATTAGTGCACAATATCAATGTTGTCCTGGTAGAGATGGAAGGCATCTAGAAAGTTTCAATGAGATATGGATGAATGTTGTATTGGCTAAAGCAGTTGCATGATCATATATTTATGCATAATAATTTTCTAGTATGAATATTCCTTATGAAATGTTTCTAACCATACAACTGCATTCGACTTGTAGGAAAGACCGCATACATAATCACCTACAATCAAATAAGAATGAAGACTTGTTTCGAGGAACAAGTGATGATAGTTCAAAAACAAAGATTAATATGACGAGTGCAGTGACATCATTGATGTGGAACCTTCCAGCCACCAAGAAGAAAGGGAAGACCAGTTCAAGAAGAATGATGTCAGGGCACAGTATCAAAACCTGAAGAGAAGTTCATAGCTCCATCATGAAGTAGATGGAAACATCGTGGGATACAAAGCAAGATTCATAGCACGAGGCTTCTCACAAAAGAAGGCCTAGAATAGGAAGAGACATTTGCAGCCAGTAAGAGCTTAAACACATACATGATGATCCTGATGAAGATCTTAACCTTTGCTACAAGGTTGAAAATGCAAGTCTATACACTAGATGGTCACATAGAATATTAGTAGCATAGTAAGCTACTTGTCACTCCGGTACATAATGTTTCAGTGCATAGATTACGGAAGATAGAGGGAGTATGATGCTTCGCTTCAGAGGGAGTGACTGTAGAAGATCCTAAGGTCCGACATGGTATGACAGGATGGGTAGATTACTGATGACTCTAGGATTTACTGAGAGTAAAGTGGATTCCAACCTTTTCTTCAAGGTTGAAGGTGGAAGACCAGTGATGCTCCTGTTATGTGTCGATGCATTACCTTCTATGTATGGAGGTGTGGCAGAGTACAGATGGATCTTCCTTGGACAAGGGAAGTATGCAGTAGAGATCCTAAAGAGGTTTGGGATGATGGACTGCAAGACTATGGCCACACCTATGGCATCGAACCTGAAGCTATTAAGTGATGCTTCATCAGAATCGGTTGATGCTACGATGTATCATCAGATGACTGGGTCATTGATGTACCTGACGAACACGAGACCAGACATCTGCTTTGCTATGAACACCTTGATCCAGCACTTGACAGATCTGAGAAGTGTTCACTTGATAGTTGCAAAGCATATTCTGAGGTACTTGAGGAGTACAATTGATTATGGGCTCAAGTATGATGCGAATCAGAAGATTAACCTAGAGGGTTATGTTGATTCAGATTGGGCAGGTAGTGCCATCGATAGGAAGAGGACTTCAGGATGTTGCTTTAGTATGGGATCAGGTGTTATCTCTTGGTTTAGCAGGAACAAATCCTGTGTGGCACTGAGTACCGCTGAAGCAGAGTATGTCATAGCTTGTTCAGCTAGTTGTGAGGCAGTATGGCTATGGAAGCTACTGTCTGATATATTTGATCTCCAGTTGGATGCTACTTGTATACATTGTGACAACCAGAGTTGCGTGAAGTTGTCAAAGAATCCAGTGTTCCATGACAAGTCGAAGCATATCGAGATCAAGTATCACTATATCAGGGATATCGTGCAGAGAGGAGCAGTGAAGCTCCAGTATGTTGCGACGAAGGAACAGATAGCTGATGTGTTGACGAAGCCATTGGCTAGGCTGAATTTTGAGTACTTCAGAGAGAGACTTGGTGTTCTCCAGATCAAGGTTCCCTCCAAGAGAAAGTAATGAGACCCATAGCCATTCTGACATGGTGAGAGGATTGGTTCCTTCCATGGTCAGATGTAAGGGCTGAGCCATTCTGTCATGGTGAGAGGATTGGTTCCTTCCATGGTCAGATGTAAGGGCTGAGCCATTCTGTCATGGTGAGAGGATTCAATTCCTTCCATGTCAGATATGAGTGCTATAGATCTAAAGCCATTCTGACGAGCAGGTCAGATGTAAGGGCTGAGCCATTCTGTCATGGTGAGAGGATTCAGTTCCTTCCATGTCAGATATGAGTGCTGAGATGCATAGCCATTCTGACGAGTAGGTCAGATGTAAGGGCTGAACCATTCTATTCATGGCTAAAGGATTAGATTCCTCCCATGTCAGATGTGAGTGTTGGCCATTCTGTCGAGTAGGACAGATGTAAGGGAAATTGCCACTCTCCAGGAGAGTGGAGGTGCCTGGTCAGTTTCCAGGTAGCTCAGTAAGGGACTAGGGGCCTTTCTGGCGAGGGTGGAGGATTTGGTTCCTTCCAGGTCAAATGTGAGTGCATGCCATTCCATCATGGTGAGAGGATTAAGTTCCTTCCATGGCCGATGTAAGTGCGGGCCATTCCGTCATGGTGAGAGGATTAAGTTCCTTCCATGGCCGATGTAAGTGCAGACCATTCCGTCATGGTGAGAGGATTAAGTTCCTTCCATGGCCGATGTAAGTGCGGGCCATTCTTTCATGGTGAAAGGATTAAGTTCCTTCCATGTTAGATGTAAGGGCAATCCATTCTATCTTGGTGAGAGGATTCAGTTCCTTCCATGATAGATGTGAGTGTGGGGCCTTTCTGATGTGATTGTAGTTTACTACATGATCAGATGTGAGTGATGGGCGTGCCTTTCTGATGAGTAGGTCAGATGTAAGTGTTGGGCGTGCCTTTCTGATGAGTAGGTCAGATATAAGTGCTAGGAAAATACCTACCTGTGGGCTAGGCCTACAACCAGCATGAAAGAAGGATGGCTCTATAGAAATTCCTATGATGAGATAGTACACACATGATGATGACCAAAGATGATCAAGATCGAGCTATGATCCAGACCCAATTATGATGACTCCGAGAGATCCAGATCGAGTGATGATCCAGATCCAGTAGCGATGATCCAAATCGAGAGATGATCCAGATCTAGATCCAGATCGAGTGATGATCCAGATCCAGCAGTGATGATCCAGATCGAGAGATGATCCAGATCCAGATCCAGATCAAGTGATGATCCAGATCAAGTGATGATCTAGATCCAGTGATGATGTTCTATGATGATCCAGATCCAGTGATGTTGTTCTATGACGATCCAGATCGAGAGATGATCTAGATCCAGATGACTTGAAGACGAAGATGATCCAGATTGATACAGAGAAGAAGACCAGTGTTGAAAATCATGTCGAAAGAATACCTTCCTAGTTAAGAGGGAGTGTTGATGTATATGTAACTCCAGAATGTATTCTTCTATGTATCTTATGTATTGTAACCCGATGTTTATTTCGAGATGTTTCTATTATGTATTTGAGTCATGTGATCATGCCCCGATGTTCCGATTGGGAAGATTAATAATGTAAACAAGTCATTTCAAGTCATTAGGTAAGTCCCCATAGTTTCGGGGCACTTGAGTTATTATACACTAATTAAGGTGTAGGCTCAGGTAAGTAATTGTTAGGTTGAGCCTACGTGAGAAAATGCACTTCAAGTGAACGAAAGAATATCAATAGAGAGTGAGACTCTCTATTTATCACTCACATCATTCACTCACTCAAGTGTGGCACACTAGTGAAGAAGGAAATACTGGGACTAGACAGAAGAAGAAGACTATTGCTGTTGGGAGTGCATCTTACTATTTTGGGGTCTTACATCTTGTGGTGATTCTATCTTTGAGGAAGTTGCGGGGTTTTCTCCATTTATGGTTTCCCCAATCAAAACTCTTTGTGTCTCTTGTCTCTTGTGATGTGCTTATGTTATTGTTGTGCTTGTTATTCTCTCAGTGAAAAGATCCTAACATAATGCTAGCTTAAATGTTGAAAAACTAACAGTGTTCTCATATCCTCTCCTTTCCCTATGATCAGATCGAGCACACGTCCTGCAGTTGGAGCTAGAATGTTACCACCTAAGTTGTACTTAGTGGTTTTTTATCAAGTGAGCCTGGTGAACTAGATAAGGATAACTTGTTCAGACTTCAGAAGACCTTTAGTCTTACTTCTGGGAAGCTTTGTTGTACTATATCGCATGTTCATACCCCATGGGGGAATTGTAATAAATGTTCTAGCATGATAGTGTATGTAAAATACTCGGTCTCTTAGACTTTATTGTCAATCTGATCAGCCCAGGGTGTTTTTTCCCTTGGTTATTATTATTTGTTGAACAAATCATTGATAATTTCTGATTTTTTCACTCCATACCTCCAAAGTGTTGATGAAATTGTCATTGATTTCAACATGGTCTTGATGTCATTGATGCCACCACGTTGTTGAAGATGTTGAAGACCCAGATAATGATGTAGAAGACCCTAGAGATGGTCTTGAAGCCCTGGTAGATGTTGAAGAATCCCATGATGCCTCTTGCCTAATGAAGAAGCCTTTGGAACCTTGAAGGAATGGTGAAGGCAAGGTGGGTCATTTGTATGATGTGGCATGTTGATAACATAACCCTTGAACCCCTTGAAGCTCTTGAAGTATATGGAGTCTTTGATGTGTTGATGAACAAGTATTTTCTCAGTTCATGATGCCCATGAAGGCCATGGAGCCACTATTGCCCTTTGTAGTGGACAAGCTTGTGTGGAGCCCTTGGTATGCAGGCTAAGCCAGGGTCTTGCATAGAAGTATCCACAAGCCCAGCTTTTACTATAGACATGGCTAGTGAATAGATTTCACTCAAACCAATTAATCAATGTGCAAAATGACGTGGAAACACTATTCTGTTAGGTCAGCTCCATTTAATTAAAAATCAAATTGTTATGTGATGTCGGCCCAAAAAATTTATTGTTATGTCGGCTTCAAAAATAATATATGAGGTCGGCTCCAAATTTAAAATATTTGAATATAGCAGGTCGGCCCCAAGAAAATATGAAAAATGGGTATAAATACCCTTTCAACGACCTCATTTAGTAGATACAAATTCGGGGTTAGCTCTGAAATTTTACTGAGGCAAGAAATTCATTGGGTGGAAATTTTCGTTGGAGCATAGAGGAGATAAGCAGCAGACTGTGGAAATTTCTGTAAAGGAGCAATGAAATTCGGTTGAGTAGCATAGATCTCTGATTTCCAGTAGAGGATCAGCAAGTTAAATTTTTGTATGGTGACAGTTCAATTTGGAACTGGTCTAGGGCTCGTTTTCTTTACCACCAGCAGATCCAGCGTTGAAGGATCATTTAAACACAATCCAGTGAATAAATGATGAGTGAGCTCACTAGCATGTAGTGGACTGAGGCACTTATGACCAAGGTTTTTCGCTCAGCTGAAAGAAAAACTCATGGGAGCAGACCTTCTACACAGGCATATTTTTGAATACTATTTCTTATCTTTTTGAGGAGTAAACATTAGTCTACTTGGTGTTCACTATTGGTAGAAGCGAGCTTTCACAAGCCTTAACACAGACCGAATTTGTAGCAGCATTATCCCTCAGTGGAATTTCGGTGGAGGTGGACTGAAGAAATCTAGGTTGACTATGGCATCCCTACTGTAGCAGCAGCGGTGTCTTGGAAATTTTTATGTGGCAGCAACAAATCACACATAATCCGAAGATTAACTCTTCCACAGAGATGTTTTTGTTTGGGGTCACGAATTTGAAGGTATCATTTTTCTTCAACATGTAAATAGTCCATATTGATGCCGAATTGATGTTCACAGCATTTCATTTTTGGACTTGCTTGGGGTAAATAGCTTGAGGTTTTTATGCATCCAAAGGTTAACATGACATGAAAACAGTCTCTAGTTTTTAACGTCATCCACAGCATAGAAATAGTCCAGGTGATTTGGGTGAGGGTTACAGTCCAAATTTATGAGTTTATTACACTCAAACAGCCTGAATACACAGTCTGAGTTTGCAAGTGTAAACTTTGTCCCCAGACTGACCTTGGTTTGAGGTCCTTTCACAGAACCAAGAGGAAGCCCTAAACGCTATGATGACTACAAGTATAAAGTCCTGATTCTATTTTGCAAACATCTTGTGATTAATATCAGTGCCATGTTCAGTTGTTTGTATAAGATTTGATGAAGAATATAGTGGTATGAAACAATGACATGGTGAAGAGTACAGTAGTATACAGAACAGTGGTGTATGCAGTGGCATCCATACTGTAAATATATAGTGAGACATAGTAATATACATTGTTTGTATGGACAATGGTATACTGATGTGTGAAGACTAACTCTCTGATGTTGATAATGTCTTGATGATGCCTTGTACATGTATACTCATTGATACCCTATGATGATGGTTCCCTATGTTGCAGACCTTGATGATGTTTTTGATGTTGATGACCAAACTCTATGATATAGTTGAAGCTAGATGATGTTGATAGTGCATACAATTAGTTGTAATTTAATGAGTCAAAGTATGACCAAGATATGACTATCTTTGAGGCTTAACTATATATTCAAACTTATACAGCAGCAGACATATACAGGCTTGGCAGATGAAATCATTGCATGAATGAGTGAGAGCCGCAGTAAAGAAAGATAATGCACAAGAGAAGATCCTTGTAGCAGTTGTATGATGACTTGACAGTGACCAGCAGGATTCTTGATATGATTGATGAGCTGAAATGATGAGCAGCATTGGTAATGAGCAGAGATGAGCAATGGTAATGAGAAGCAGTGAGAAGTGTGTTGCAGCAGTGTTGAATGATGAGTAGATGATCAGTGATAGGAGCTGTATGATGACTTGACTATGAGCAGCATTTATGATGAGAAGTATGAGCTGAGTTGACCAGCAGAAGAAGTTCTGATCAGAGGATAATTTGCAGCATTAGATGGCCAATAGTAGTGATGATGAGCAGCATTGATGGTGAGCAAATGAGCATGAGCTGAGACAGTTGACCGCAAATTGATGAGTTGATGTGACAGTAATCCTTAATGTAAAAGCAATCTTGTCTTGATTTTGAGGTTAGGATACCTCAAACCCTTCTTAGCAGGGTATAAGAAAACCAGGCAGGGTCTTGGATGTAGAGTAGGTGCTCTATGTATCAGTAGGTGCTGATTTTTCCTAACGGTTGTAGCCGAACCAAAACTAATATAAAAAGATTACAAATTTATATGGTGTGATGTTCTTCTGTGTTATGGTTCTTGATGAGTTAAATGCTATGATATGTGAATGATGAAGTTTATGAAATGATTATGAGATTGGTAGAATAATGAAATGATGAATTGGTAGTTAAGTGTGACAAGTCAAGAAAAATTGTAAAAATTGCTTTACACTAATTCCCCCCCCCCCCCTCTCAGTGTCTACACAAAGTTGGGGTGGTCGGCTTGGCATTTAGGCCTATTGAGGTTATTAGAGTCTATGTGTCAATGTATAAACATTCTAGACATCAGGTCAAGTCATATGAACATGTCTAAGTCCCCCTAGGCTTTTTCATTTTTTTTAATTTTTTTAATTTTTTATAGTTTTTTATTA
Source organism: Pseudotsuga menziesii (assembly GCA_001517045.1). NCBI lineage: Eukaryota > Viridiplantae > Streptophyta > Pinopsida > Pinales > Pinaceae > Pseudotsuga > Pseudotsuga menziesii. The sequence continues at coordinate 9,723 of LPNX010819570.1, read as the reverse complement.
AAATTTAATTTTTCCAAAACTTAGGCTATTTCTTAATAGTTTAATTGGAAAATTTGATTTTGTAATAAAAGTGGGCCAAGTAATCAGTTTCAGTCATGTAGGTGCTCATTTTCAAGCTAAGAGCACCATGTAAACCCATGGACCCACTATTTCCTAGTTTTGAGTGATTTTCCATCACTTAGGTCAGAAATCCCCAAAAAATCAATTATTGATTATTTTAATTAATAAATTGATGAATAATGGAGCAAATATAGAATCATAGATCAGTGGATTCTTAGCCAATTTGATTGAAATTAGTAATATCTGAACCAGATTGACTGGATCTGACAAATCCTTGAATGAAGGAGGTGATCAAATCAGTGTTGAAATATTGTAACTTCGAAGAATATTCTATATGTATCTTCTTTTGGTCCCTGATGGTTCTATCAGGAGAACCACTTGTATTAATTTGTACCCCGATGCTCCTAATCAGAAGAACTAATAAGAGTCATGAGGTAGTCCCCTCTAATTGTAAAGGTGGGTCATTAGCACCCTAGTGTGGTTACTTGAGCCTACATGTGTAACTCGAGCATACATGATTTAACTCGAACCTACATGTTAGATGAGTTAACTTAAGTGAAAAGATGAATATAAATAGTGTAGCGCTCCTCATTTGAAGCACACACTCTCACTTGTGTAGCACATTAGTGGAGAAGAGAAGAGTAGGAGGAGAAGGAGGAGGATCATGCTTTGATCTCCTTGTTGGTTTTACCTTTTATCTTTTGGGGCATCTATATTGAGGAAGATTTTGCTGGGTTTTTTCATTTAGGGCTTTCCCAGGATAAATCCATGTTGTTCTTGTGATATTGTTTCTTTCAGTGATCTTGTTTATATGCTTTTGTTATGAAAAATGAAATGATATACTGATGTCTTAGCTAAGCATATGAAAATTTAACATGGTATCAAAGCCACCCTGAAAGTAGAAATTGTGTAGCTACAGAAGCTAGGGATTCTTACCTTTTGGTTCTCTCTCCACAATCGATCATCAAAAGAAGTCTAGGATGACTCTCCATTGAAGGGCGCATCTTTCTGTCGAAGCGGAATTCAATTCCGAGCATTTTCAGTTTTTGGTGCGGGAAATTAGGGCTTCTTACAGAAGAATAATTTTTGAGTGAGCCTAGAATAGGATTTATATCCTCATCAAAATCAAATTTTAGTTACCTGGATCAATATTTTTGGTTGGGTGAAACTCTAGAAAAGTCAAACCCTAGTTTGACCCCAAGCTAGAAAAACCCTAAATACTAAAACTGCTAAGTTTTGGTGAATTCGCTATATACCAAGATTGGAGAATTTTCAAGAGATGAAAATTGCTTATGCAGAAGATACAATATTTATGTACACTGTTTCCAAAATTCAGCCTCATGTTCATTGTATTCTGGGAGATATGATCCTTTCAAGTTAGGGTTCCAGCCTCTTCCAAAATTCATCCCTAAATAGGATACCTAGGGAAAATTTCTATAGCTTGGGATAAAAAGCTCCAAATGGAATTCCTAAAGATGTTCCAAAAATAGAACTGACTTTAACTTCTATGGCCCTAATTTCAGAACTAGAACATGAAACAGTGACACGTGGCAGTCCGTACAACTTTGATGTTCTAAACAGTCCTGTAACAGGTCACCTTGGGAAAAGGATCATAAATCCCAATTTTTGAAACCAATTCTGATTAAACCTATGGTGTTGGATCAGGGACATGAGAGGTTATCTCAGTGAAAAATTTTAGACATAGAGGAGCATTAATTTTAGATATATCACAGAAAGAGTTACAGGAATTTCTGCAGAAGAAATTGGAAAACTAGGGCTTCCTGTTCTGGAAGCTTCCCTCCATTGTTTTCAGAAAAGGAGTACATTGGACAGCTCCATTTGAAGAGATATATATTTCTATCCAATTAGATATTAAAAATTCCAACTTTTGAAAATTAGGGTTTCTCTAACAAACCCTAGATCATCCAGCTCCGGAAGCAGGACAGACACCTCAAATCGATAAGATCTAATCTTTTGCTATTTGCATTTGAGGTTCTCATTTCAAAGTGATCTATCACATCAGCTTGATGATAAGTTCGGTGAAATTGACAACATCCAAGCATGTAAGTATTTGATCTCTCTGAAGAAAATGAATTGGAAACCTACATGAGTAGAGAGGTTCCAGTTCTAGAGGGAGATGAGGCTCAAATCCTTACACAAGAAGAACTTGATCAAGGCCAAGAAGATCATTGTTGATTCAATCACGGATCAAATTGTACCACAAGTGTCTTCCATAAAGACACCGAAGATGTTTGATTCCTTGATCAAGATATTTGAATATAAGAACATAAATTAGAAGATGGATTTGAGAAAACAGTTGAAGAATGTGAAGATCCAGAATGCAGAACATCTTGAAGCGGTAGAAGAAGAAGCGGAGAATGTAGAAGTGGTGATAGCCACCTTGAATGGTCTCCTAGGATCATAGAATTCATTCATGCAAGGAATGTGTGCCAGAAGGAATTGATTACTTTCAATTGACTCTGGGAAGAAGAAGAAGCTCAACTCATAAGAAGAGAAGAAGAAGATGGAAGCAATTGAAGATCAAGCTCTCACCATTCAAATAAGATCCCTCAAGTGATGAGGAATATGAAGAACTCAATTCTTAAAGAACCTCTTATCCATCTTATCATTTGGATAAGAAATGATGATTTCATTAATGAAGAAGATGATGAAGTAAAATGATCAAGAAGGAGCCTACCCACGAAATAAACAAAAGATAAGTATTCAATTATCATTTAATGATATTGTTTTGTTATGCATTTGATTATATTTAGTTGATGTGTTATGCATGATAGATTGTTTGCATTAATGATTGTATACTACTAATATGCATGTGATGGGTAAGTAGCTCATGTTGCTATACAACTCTCCATTTCTACTTATCTATAATGAAACCTCTTTACTGACATATTGGATTAGTGCACAATCTCAATGTTGTCCTGGTAGAGATGGAAGGCATCTAGAAAAGTTTCTGTGAGATATGGATGAATGTTGTATTGGATAAACAGTTGCATGATGCATAAGAATTTGTTGTTATGCATATGTTTTATGAAATAGTTCTAACCATGCAACTGGTGCATTTAAATTGTAGGAAAGGTCCTGTACAACATCCTACAAGAAAATAAGGATGAGACTTGTTTTGAAGAACAAGTGATGGAAATTCAAGATTCACTCCAATAATAATGAATCTGAACCTCCCAGGGTTAGAGACACCATGACAGAAGAAAGAGCTTCAGAGAATGGTAGATCCACCTTGAAGGATGAAGACCACCATGGGTATGAGAGATAACTCAAGATGAAGAAAAGAATGCTATGAAAGGAGCTATGATCAAATAATAATAGTTGATCATGGGGAATGATGTATATGATATGATTTCGAGACATAAAGGGAAGTACGTAGTATCTTCCATATGGATCTACAAGAACAAGTGTACAAAGCAAGGTTCATGATTTGCCTTAGAAAGAATAGACTATGACATGACATACTCTATTGACCAGTATATATCAAGCATAGAACCACCTGTACAAAATGAAAAGGGAATATGATACTCCACTTCAGGGGGGAGTGACTATAGAAGATATCTGAGTTCGACATGGTACGACATGATGGATAGCCTCCTGATGGATCGAGACTTTACCAACAGTAAAGCGGGTTCCAACATTTAACGTTGAATGCAAAAGACTAGGATATGTTGATGACCTGACAAGATGAACTCATGGAAGATGTTATGATGAAAGAATACTAGAATGATGTTTGGGATACAGTTCCCAAACCAGAAGGAAAGAGTATAGTATCCTCCAAATGGGTATTCAAAATAAAGCATGTAGCTAACGGAAGTATCAAGAAGTATAAAGCAAGAATTGTGGCTAGAGGTTTCTATAAGAAAGAGGGAATTAATTCTAAAGAGACACTTACTCCAGGAATCAAGGTACACTTCCTTCAGAACTATCATGGTAGTTTCTTCCATGATGAAGTAAAGACAAGCCTTCCTTAATGGTATGATTGAGGAAGAGTTTTATATCAAATATTCATGAGGATTTGAAATTGAAGACAGATGGACTTATATATGCAAGATGAATAAGGCCCTCTATGGCCTGAAGTAAGCTCCTCGAGATTGGTATGGAAGGATAGATAGTTTCCTGTCAAACATGGGCTTTACCAAGAGTAAAGTTGATCCTAACCTTTACCTCAAGGTTGTAGAAGATGAACCTGTCATCCTACTACTATATGTGGATGACTTATTCTTGACAGGGAATGAGAAACACATTATGGAAAGCAAGAAGAAACTAGCAGAAGAATTTGAGATGAAAGACCTTGGGTTAATGCATTATTTACTAGGTCTAGAAGTATGGAAAAGTTTAGAAGGAATCTTTCTCAACCAGGGAAAGTATGCAGTAGAGATATTGAAAAGATTCAATATGTTGGAATACAAATCCATCACCAAACCCATGGATTCCAACTTGAAGCTGTTAGCCAATAACTCATCAGAATTAGTGGATGTGACTCTTTACAGACAGATCATTGCGTCATTAACATACTTAACAAATACCAGACCAGACATTTGTTTTGTTGTGAACACCTTAAGTCAATATCTAGTTCAACCTAAACAGGTTCACTTGGTAGCTACAAAACATGTGATGAGATACCTGAAAGGGACTATAGAATTTGGTCTATACTATGATGGTAGCCATGAGTATAGATTGTATGGCTACACAGATGTAGATTGGGCTGGAAGTATCTCAGACGGGAAAAGCACATCAGGTAGATGCTTTTCTTTGGGGTCTGCTATGAGTTTATGATTTAGCAGGAAATAGTCCTGTGTTTCTCTTAGCATGGCTGAAGTAGAATACATAAGCAGATTGCTCTGCTAATTTGTGAGGCCATATAGCTTCGGAAGCTAATATCAGGTCTCTTTGACCTGAAGATGGATACTACAATGATTCTATGTGATAACCAGAGTTGTGAAGATAGAGAACCCTGTGTTTTGTTGTAACACATAGAAATCCAGTATTTCTACATATGAGATAAGATGCAGATGATAATTCAGCATTCCCATACTGAAGATATAGATGATGTTTCAGTATTTACATACTGTAGATGCAGATGATGGTGATTCTGTATTTCTATACTAAATATAGAGATGATGATGCTTTCAGTATTTCTATACTGAAGATATAGATGATGATGCTTTCAGTATTTAGATACTGGAGATACATATGGTGATAGTTCAGTATTCACATACTGAAGATGTAGATGATGATGGTTTAGTTACTGATGTGTCCGGTGACCTCGGTCATCGAGATGATAGGATTGTATCATCCTTAGAACTTGGTTCAAAATGGATCCAGTGACCTTGGTCATCGAGATGGTAGGATTGTATCATCCTTGGACCTCGGTTCAGAATGGATCTAGTGACCTCGGTCATCGAGATGGTAGGATTGTATCATCCTTGGACCTCGGTTCAGAATGGATCCGGTGACTTCGGTCATCAAGATGGTTGTAGGATTGTATCATCCATGAACCTCTATTCAGAATGGATCCGGTGACTTCGGTCATCAATATGGTTGTATAATTGTATCATCCGTGAACCTCAGTTCAGAATGGATCCGGTGACTTTGGTCATCGATATGGTTGTAGGATTGTATCATCTGTAAACCTCGATTCAGAATGGATCTAGTGACTTCCATCATCGAGATGGTTGTAGGATTGTATCATCCGTGAACCTCGGTTCAGAATGGATCTGGTTACTTCGATCATCGAGATGGTTGTAGGATTGTATCATCTATGAACCTTGGTTCAGAATGGATCCGGTGACTTCCGTCATTGAGATGGTTGTAGGATTGTATCATCCATGAAACTTGGTTCAGAATGGATCCAGTGACTTCGGTTATCAAAATGGTGGTAGGATTGCATTATCCTTGGACTTAGTCCTAAAGTGATAGGGACTGATTATACCATAATCAATCTGGTGACTTCAGTTGTCGAGAATGTGATGATGATGATGATGTTTCTGATCAAAAGATCAAAATGTGATGATGATGATGTTTCTGATCAAAAGATCAGAATGTGATGATGATGATGTTTCTAATTGAAAGATCAGAATGTGATGATGATGATGTTTCTGATTGAAAGATCAGAGTGTGATGATGATGATGTTTTGATGATGATGCTTTGATGATGATGTTTTGATGATGATGATGATTCTGATCGAAATATCAGAATATGATGATGATGATGTCACTGCTGACTGAAAGTTTAAAGTGTTGAAGATGATGCTAAAGATGTTGCTGATCAGAATTTCTAAGTGCTGAAGATGATGTTGTTGATCAAAAGGTCAAAGTGCTAAAGATGTTGTTGATCAAAAGGTCAAAGTGCTGAAGATGATGTTGTTGATCGAAAGGTAAAGGTGCCGAAGATGTTGTTGATCAAAAGGTCAAAGTGTTGAAGATGATGTTGCTGATTGAAAGGTCAAAGTGCTGAAGATATTTTTGATCAAAAGGTCAAAGTGTTGAAGATGATGTTGTTGATCGAAAGGTTAAAATGCTGAATATGTTGCTGATCTAAGCGTTCAAAGTGTTAATGATGATGAAGACTAAAGTTTGAAGATGAAGACTACATGATGTTGAAAATCTTCCAATGATTTATAGATGTGTTACCCTGATGATGTTGCTGATGTCATATCTCTCTCTCTCCTATTATTGTTGTTGTTGATGTTGTTATAGAATACCCTTCTCGTTAAGGAGGAGTGTTGAAATATTGTAACTTCGAAGAATATTCTAATGTATCTTTTTGTGGCCCCCAATGGTCCTATCAGGAGAAGCACTTGTATTACTTTGTACCCTGATGCTCCTAATCAGAAGAACTAATAAGAGTCATGAGGTAGTCCCCTCTAATTGTAAAGGTGGGTCATTAGCACCCCAGTGTGGTTACTTGAGCCTACATGTGTAACTCGAGCCTACATGATTTAACTCGAGCCTACATGTTAGATGAGTTAACTTAAGTGAACAAATGAATATAAATAGAGGTGTAGCACTCCTCATTTGAAGCACACACTCTCACTTATGTAGCACATTAGTGGAGAAGAGAAGAGCAGGAGGAGAAGGAGGAGTATCAAGCTTTGATCTCCTTGTTTTTTTTACCTTTTATCTTTTGGGGCATCTATATTGAGGAAGTTTTTGCTATGTTTTTCCCTTTAGGGTTTTCCCAGGATAAATCTGTGTTGTTCTTGTGATATTGTTTCTTTCAGTGATCCTGTTTATATGCTTTTGTTATGAAAAATGAAATGATATACTGATGTCTTAGCTAAGCATATGAAAATTTAACAATCAGATCTAGGGTTGATCTTCAGTAGGCTTTATGGGGAATTGCACCCTCTCTCTCTCCTCCACATGTGCGGGCTCTCCTGGGAGCTCTGTGGACTGACGTGTAGGTTTATGGGTAGATGTGTCAGCTCAATCAGCCCCCCGGTTGACAAGTAGGCTCAATTCAGCTTCATAACTACATTGATTAACTCTCAATCAGCTGATTTGATCTGTCTCCTTGGCATTTGCACCCCCCCTAGGCTGGATGTCCTGGTTTTTGTATAAATCAAACCACAAGCAGCCTCTTCCAAGATAGTTAGAACTAGGATTGAGGTGTTGTTTCTCTTGTATTTTATTGTTTATTATTCTAGAACAAAGAAGCTTTGGAGGCAAGATCTATGGTGTAATTCTCTTCATGTGTGGATGGTGACTGTCAAATGCTTATGAGGTATAATCTGTGTTATTTATCACTGCTTTTGTTGGTTAATTGTTGGCCTTGAAGGAGAGAGATCCCTCCTGTTAGGGTAAGAGTTTATTCTAGTTTGATTTATGCTCTTACTACTACTTGTTTCAGATCTATTGGAGTTGTATGTATTTTAACTTTAATTGTAGGCTTTCCAATTATCTCTTCCAACAACACCTATGTTTTAACCATCTGTTTGTGCAAGGATTTCTAAGTTGCAGGTGATATCACTTGTAGAAGAGGTTTAGTTGGTTTTCTTCTTCCTCATCTTCAAGATATTTTGAATTACATAGTCCCTCAGTGTTCCACCAAAGTAGACTCCAAAGCCCAACATTCCTAGGCCTCCAACACTCTTTCTCTCTCTTCCTCCTTCAAAATCTTAATTTCTCTTCAAATTGGTTACTTTTAAAGAATATTATTACTTAGATCTATCTCACAAATAAAATTACATATAGATCTATTTATTAATATCCTTTTTAAGTTTATATATTAGTTTCGTTTTGCATATAAATTAATATTTTAAGAGATCTAGCTGAAATTATCCTCTTTTTTGCAAGCATTTTAAAGAAAATTTGTAGCTTGCTTTTAAGGTAGTTTCCTTTTTTATACTTTAAAGTTTCATATTCTGCAATAAATCCAAACAGCAAGCCAAGATCCCAAGGAAATCTTGCTTTCCTTGGTTTTCTTTTTTTGCAAAACTAGATTACCCCAACTTAACAAATTTTTACTTAGTTTTTTTTTTCGGTAACTAGTGTGGTGACCCAAAACACTTTTAAAGTGTGTTTGCGCACATTTGATTTTAATTGCTTGCTATTTTTTTTAGTTCTAACAAAAAGAGAAGGAGACTCTGCCCAATTTCTGACTCTTGGATGAACCAAAGCTTCCTGAAAGCTTCACCCACCATCGTGTTTTGATTTTAGCTTGTTACAAGCTTGTTGTAAGCCTTTGGATCCCAGATAACAAGGACCAAAGTGCATCAATTTCAATTTTATGATATTGTAAATCAATTCTAATAAAAAATAAAAGGTCCTTTCGAATAGGCTATTTCGAGCCTATTCACCGTCCCCCCTGTGGGGATTTGCGTATGTGTCAATTTTTTACTTTTTGTTCATCTCTTTTCAATCTAGTGTAGTTCTAATCTACAAGGTAGTATACTTTGATTTATTATCATTTCCATATTCCATATCTGATATTTCAAAGTAATCTTAATGCTTACCCCATGACTTCTCAATTGACCCGAAAGGGGAAAGAGATGCATGGTAGGACTAATTAGAAAACCGACATTGTGTATCTTTGTTTTCATTTTCATCAATTGTTTCATCAGCTATAATAAAATTAACCCCTCCTTGATTCCCTGATTGAGATCCACTTGTATGGAAAGAGGTTCCTAGAGGGTTTTTTTTTTAACAAGAACACCTATCTTAAAATTTACTAAAATTGACAAGACTCTGGTGTGTATGCTCTGCACATCGGTGCGGTTCGTTCGATCAGTCAAGCTACATCAAAAGAAATTGAGAGACTAGAATAATTAGTATTTACTTTCCCCAATTGAAAAACCATCAAGTGAAAATTCAACACCTAGATCAAACCATTACAGTGGAAAAATACCCAAAGGAAGCGGGAACTCCTGAAAAGCGACCTCGGGGTGCCGATCTCTGTTACACCTGTGGGTGCATTATGAACAATAGCCTTAGAGACTCCATTCATCCCACATATTCCTTGTGAGTATCCATGACGGTTTATTTTTGGACATACTCCAAGTACTCTTAGGTATATCTGGAGTCCCCCCCTTTTACCTAATTTTAATCAACTCATATTTCACATTAACTTAAAACGTACCAAGAGGCAATCACAAAACATTCACTCCAAGAACATGCAAGTACATTGATTATATTTTG
>LPNX010819512.1:0-16252 GCA_001517045.1 Pseudotsuga menziesii | reverse complement strand
CTTAAGTATGAGTTTCACAAAGCCATGTGGGATGCTATTGGTATTGATTTTTGTTCTTTGTCCTTTAAAGCTCTTGCTACTGATTGATTGCTTTATTTTTTCAACCAAGTGATGATTTATCTTATAGAAGAGAATAAAAAGATGGATTCCTTTGGTGGGTTGCAATATTTCACTTTCCTCATGGTTTCATATAAAATTATGGCCAAGGATTTGTCATTGCAAATACACTAAGGAACAAGCTATGTGTTTTGTTAGGAGAACATGATATTTTCAAGAGAGATTCATTCTTGACATCATGGTTTATACATTGGAGAATATTGAGTAGGAAAGGGATTCTGGAAATGCACAATTTGATATTGAAAAATCACCTTGTCAAATCCTAGGTGTCATGTCCCCTCCCAGAGAGAGAACATGACCATAATGNAGTAGGAAAGGGATTCTGGAAATGCACAATTTGATATTGAAAAATCACCTTGTCAAATCCTAGGTGTCATGTCCCCTCCCAGAGAGAGAACATGACCATAGTGCTGTTAATCAAGGCAATCTAACCTCATGAATGTAAAATAAAAATGCATTGAAATAAAACATACGCAGCTGCATAAAAATTACAATTATACAGTGGAAGCAATTCTTCCATTCAACCCATTATACATGCTCATCAGTTTTCATTAAGGAACAAATACAATTGTAGAGATAAAATAGACAAGAATACTTATCTTGAAAGAAGCTTGTCCCACAACTAGCTACATCATTGCAACGTTCCACCCAACTATAGGCTAGTGTGCTCATTAATGTCTCAACAACATTGACACCCTCGAGCTGGGCATGATTCCCACAAGGAATAAGGGAACACTAGCGTGCTCACACATAAACAAAGGTATATCAAAATTAAGCCAAGCCAAACAAAGTTGGGTTTGTCAGGATGCTAGGGAGGTGGAAGGATGAATTGCTAAGTTAGTGAGCTCAATCATAGAGATATGGACACCTGCACTAGATCTGTATTTTGTTATAAACATCTACACATCCAACATAAGGAAGCATCGCCTTCTCTGCTACACAATCCCTCAGGATATGCCTTCCCATCCCAGTGCTATTCAAGATGCACAAAGAAGAAAACCAACCCCTCTAGATCTGTCTGTGAGGTTCTTTCATACACTAGGTTTATCAAGCTCGTTCAGACCCAATTCCACTCCAAACCAGCNTGCACAAAGAAGAAAACCAACCCCTCTAGATCTGTCTGTGAGGTTCTTTCATACACTAGGTTTATCAAGCTCGTTCAGACCCAATTCCACTCCAAACCAGTTCAGATCAAAGAAAAATATGCACACACAGAAGAATACAAAATTATGGGTTGAGGAAAAACGGTTTCGGCAACAAAACGAATTACCAAGATGGGTAAAAACATCCCTTTAGCAGTAATTCAATTTCCAAATACGTTTATGGACCTAACGTTGCCAAAACAGACTTAACAACACCCAAAAATCATGGTTCTCTTCTCCCACTCGATGGCATTACCAAAAAAAGGGTTTCCATCTTGGAAAACAATGGGAAAATGCAGCAAAATCATGGGGGAGGAAACCCAACCATTGATAATTACAAAAATGATTTTCCAGCCTAAGNGCATTACCAAAAAAAGGGTTTCCATCTTGGAAAACAATGGGAAAATGCAGCAAAATCATGGGGGAGGAAACCCAACCATTGATAATTACAAAAATGATTTTCCAGCCGAAGGAAAATGAGGTAAACAACTAAAAACATGATTGAATACACACACAGGAATTTCCAGTTGCCTCCAAGATCCCAACATGAAGGGAAATGGTGAGGAAAACATGAAAACATGAAAGCATGTTGGAATGGGCAGACATTTTTGGGTTTTTACTTGCCCAAGGAGTCAAATGTGTTTCCCAAAAACTGATGGCTTCTCCAATTTGAATTTGGGTTGCCATACCTTGCCCATCCCATGCATTAACTAACTCAACCAATTTTTGGCAATAATAAATGATTGGGTGAATAAGACAAAAAAGGTAGTTGACAGTTTTGATGGGTTCTCCCTTTGACATTTGGGTTTTCCCCATTGGCCCAAAGGTTTGAATATACCCACCCCCGCCCCCCTTATCCTAAGGAAATCATGCTCCCATCTCATTATTTGTTGATTTGACATAACTGGTTGTGGGTTTTTAATTAAATTCCATATTTACATGATGTCCAGAATTATAATGTGCCTGGCTAGCACAAAATACCATCGACAACAATTTCTAATCGCTGAAAGATAAAACGATAAATTGATGGTGGGGATTTTTCCTTTAGCTCCACACCATGATTAATTACAATATATACATCTGATACATTTAATGCAAATGGGGTCAAAATCGGGGTGTTACACTAGGACCAACTTTACTGGTCTTTACTTTATGACATGTTGATATCTTTGGATTTTGGACTTCGATGTGATTCCATGGTGAACACTCTATTCACCAATGCATCATCTTTTGTTTTGGTGAACAAGTCCTTGTTTTCTTATATTTATTGAAATTTTTATATTCATTTGGGGTGTCCTTTGGCCTCGTATTTAAAAGTCTTGGCTATAGATGATATGGATTATATATTAGATGTTTTCCCCACATGGTTCCAAAATGGTTAACACCTACTTTGCAAATGAATCTTTTCTCTTGTTAAGAGAAAAAAATTGCATTTGTTGATTGGTCCCTTGCTTGTTTAGACTCATTGTATTATTCCTTTGATTCCATAGCTACATAAAACTAAATTTTGTTCAGTAGGTTTAGATACCCCCTTAATATTGGATCACTACTATTTGATCTGATGATTTTATATTCAACTTAGTGTTATTGAATGATATTCTGGGATTCCCTTTGGAGTTGGGTTGTCCCCACTCACCATGTGGGATTGGTGCTTGCAAAGGTTGTAGAGTAAGCTTCATAAGGACTTTCAATTTGTAGGGAAGTTGATTGTTGTTTGTTGTTTCCTTCAAGCATCACTTTATTATTATGTGTCCTCTTGATTTTTGAACATGGCTCAATTTTGGTAGATTGAGCACATTTTGAGAGTTTATCAGTAGTCCAAGTACGGTGGAGATATAGGAACTCCCTTAGTTCCATGGGATTTTTTCACAACTCCCAAGGAAAGGGTGGCTTAGTTTGATTAATTTTTCTACTCAAGGGAATATAATAGCAACCAATTGGGTGGTGAAATGTTTTGATGGTTCAACGCCTTAANTTCACAACTCCCAAGGAAAGGGTGGCTTAGTTTGATTAATTTTTCTACTCAAGGGAATATAATAGCAACCAATTGGGTGGTGAAATGTTTTGATGGTTCAACACCTTAAAATATCTTATTTTAGTATTGTCGGATTTCATTACAATAATTAGGTAGAAACCAAGGGTCTTTTAGACTATCAAACATCATCTCATGTATTATGTTTTGGATGTATAGTTCCCTCGTCTTTTGGAGCATGTAGGTTTCTTGCAAGATTATTTCTAGTTTAGTTCATTGGTAGTGGGAGGGTAGCAAGGCAAGTTAGGACATAGCTTACCATCCCATTTGGATTTAGAGGGTGAATGAGTCACATGTGATAGAGATACCACACTTTTTGTCTCATAGATTGTGTAAGAGTGACATATTTCTTTGGGGTGGTTTACAGGATTTGGTCTCTTGTTCTTAGAGGGAGTTCCATGCGCTTTATCGAGAGAATGGTCTCCTTTCTTTTCACCATCCTTAGACTTTGAAGCTTTGGAAGTTGATCCAAAAGGCTAAGTTGTATAAATTTAACATTGGAATGCTTGGTCCTTTTGGGGGAGATTGGAATTGGTATTTTGGTTAGATGGATTTGTTGGTTGCATAGTGTTTAGTCATATAGATTTTCATATAAGTTGAGAGGTTTTGCATGATGGACGATTTATGAAGGGGTAAATCCTTGCAAGGATAGGTTGGGAAAGATTTTTATGATTTCCTTTTTCATGTTTGTAAGTGTTATTGTCAATTGCATAGTGTTTGCTCATATAGAATTTCATATAAGTTGAGAGTTTTTGCATGGTTGATGACCTAGTAGGGGGTAATTTCTTCCAAGGATATATTGGTTGATAACATTCTTTATGATTTCCTTTGTCATGTTTGTTAGTGTTCCTAGACAATAAAACACACATTACTTTTTGTGAGTGTTATTATGTTACCATGTTGGATGTTTCCTAAGGATGGCACGATGAAGTTCACCATGAAGTATGTCTATAGGGGCTCTATTGATAAAATATGTCCTTTGAGTGCTTGTTGCTCTGAGAAAGAGGATATGATTTCATTTATATATATGGTTTCATCCAAATAACCCCTCTGGATTTGAATCTAAGAATCCAACCTATAACTTCTTAGGAGAAAACACTTGTTCTTAAAGTTTAGACCCACTCAGGATGCACTATCTATATAAACTATAATAAACATTATGCAATATTTCTTATATATATATTTTCCAAAAATGATATATATTTATTATTGAATGATGACATTTACAAGTTTATAATACGAACTTTTATACAAATCAAGGGTCACCATTAAATGGTGTGACCTTTCAAGCCGACCTTAATTAGTAATTACTAACTAACTAGGTTTACTAACTATTTAGTTTTATTACAAGTCACCCCTTTCTGGAATACTTCGTCCATGAAGTATTGCTAAGGATGGGAGGCATGAACGGAAATATTCATTCTGCCATGTAGCTTTGTCATATGGTAAGTTTCTCCACTTGATAAGGTGTTTCTTCACTTATCTATTGTGAAGTGTTCTAGTTTTAATTTCCAAAATAACTCTTGGTTTGAGCACTAATTTTCCTTCATCATCTAACATAGGAAATTAAGTTTGTATGTTGGTGGTTGAGCCCAATTTCTTCTTTAGGAATGACACATGGAAGACATCATGTATTTTTCCGTTATTTGGTATGTCTAGAGCATAGGCCGCTTGCACCCCTCCCTTTTGAACTTGATATGGCCCATAGAACTTGGGTGCAAATTTATAATTTTGGCAATTTTTTAGTAATGTTTGCTTGTACAGTTGAAGGCGAACAAACACCCAATCACCCACTCCAAATGCTCAATTGTTTCTTTTTGAGTCTGCGTGTTGTTTCATGCCTTTTCTTGCTTGCTCAAGATGGTTCTTGAAAATGAGGATGACCTCATTAGATGTTGCTAGGTAATCTCTTGTTGTTGGAAATTTGAAATTGTTGATGACATATTCTCTTGTTGTAGGAGGTGGGTATCCATATAAGGTTTTAGAATATGAAATTTTTGTTAATTTAATGATATGTACTATTGTACCACCATTCTGCAAGGTGTATCCATTGCCAACCCATTAAGTTTTTCGGTTGTTCACAAAATTCCTCAAGTATCCTTCAAGGCATTTGTTTACTACTTATGTTTGTCCATCTGTTTGGGGGTGGTACAAGGTACTCATAGTTAGTGAAGTCCCAACTTGGTGGAACAATTCCTTCCAAAAGTTGCTGGTAAATTTAGGGTCCCTATCACTAACAATAAACTTGGGAAACCCATGGAGCTTAAATATATTCTTTACATAACTATCTGTGACTTGGCTTTTTTTTGCTTTGGATGAAATACTAATGAAATGAGCATATTTTTTTAATCTGTCGATGACTACAAATATTCTATCCTTTCCTCTTGATGTAGGAATGTCGGTGATAAAATCCATGGACACCTCAGACCATTTTTGGGATGGAATATGAAAGGATTCTAGGAGACTGGGAGGAGCCACTGTCTCGAATTTCTGTCTTTGACATGTATCACATTCAGCCACATATTTTTGGATATCAGTCTTCATTCCCTTCCAAAAGAAGGATTGCAGATATTGTGGTATGTTTTAAAGAAACCTACATGGCCTGTTGTTGGGAANTCAGCCACATATTTTTGGATATCAGTCTTCATTCCCTTCCAAAAGAAGGATTGCAGATATTGTGGTATGTTTTAAAGAAACCTACATGGCCTGTTGTTGGGCATTCATGGTTCTCTTTTAGGACTTGAGTTTTGAATTTTGATGAAGTGGGTAAATATATTCTTTGTACCATAGCATGTCTTTTTCCCATGAATATTTGGATTTTGTTTCTTTGTTTTTTTCAACCGCTTCAATTAGCTTCCTTGTCTCTAGGTCTTTCACATGCTCACTTTGGACTTCTGAAATCCATTCAGGAACAACTATGGATATGGTAGATAGGGAGGCATCACTTTCATGTTTTATTGATAATTTGTCTGCAACCATATTCTCTTTTCCCTTTTTTATAAAAAATGTTGAAATCAAAGACTTGCATTTTACTTACCCATTTCTATTGTTCGGGAGAGATATTTTTTTGAGTTAAAAAATATTTCAGGCTATTGTGGTCTTTTTTAACAAGAAATTTTTTCCCAAACAATTATTGCTTCTATTTAACAAGGGCATGCACTATTGCCAGCATTTCCTTGTCGTATGTGGATTTTTTTTGCTCACTTGGTTTAAAATTTCGAATTTCAAAGGAAATAGGGTGTTTATCTTGCATGAGAAGAGCTCCTAATCCTGTACCTGAAGCGTTACACTCAAGGATGCATTTCTTCGTAAAATCAGGAGCTGCTAACACTGGTGTGGATGTCATTAGGGTTTTCAATTATTCAAAAAAAGTTTATTCATCAGTATCCCATCTAAAAGCATCCATTTTTAATAGTGATGTTAGGGGTGCTATAATTTGAGCGTATTTGCAAACAAATATTCAATAATAACCCATTAGACCTAGAAATCCTCTTAACGATGTAATTGACTTGGGAGGCAGCTACTCTGTGATTGCCCTAATTTTTTTGGGATCAACCTTAATGTCGTCGACTGATGGGTATAGGATCGAGGAAGTTGAATTTAGCGTTGGGGCCTCTGAGGCAATACACTGCGGTGTCGTAAGCGCGGGCGGCTTGCTCGGCGGTTTTATAGGAGCTGAGCCATATCTTCTCTTTGGTTTTGGGAATCCATATTTCGGAACCCCAACTTCCCCATTTTAGCTTTTGGATTCCCTTGAATTGATGGCATTTTTCTCTACAATATTGATATGGTAAAACTGCATGGGCATGATGTTCCTTGCAGTCGGGGAGTTTCTCCATATTCGGTAACGAAAAATCGTTGTTGTAGTGCTGAGAATAAAATATTGACTAATTACTGATGTCTAACAGAGTAACAGGTCATAGGAATAACTTGATTGAAACAAAGTGAAGACTGAGCGGAGGCGGTATATAGCAATTTGAGTGCGTGTGAAAAGCGTGGACCTCTGGGGTGTGAAAAACGTGGACGTCTGGTCTGTTGTAAATATATTAAAGTTTACAGAGGTGTACATACACTACCTTTCTCGATTTGAACCTTATGTAATATTTTATTCTCTGACAAGGTTGCCAGAACTGGCCACCCATGGTGAGTTAATTAAATTAATATGATATAATGTATCGAATTAATACTTTGATTTTATGGAGAATGTGTTTTTATAATTGTTGTTTAACAATGGTGTGAATAAGGAGGTGATTCTTGTTACATGCCAATGGAGCTATTTTTCCTTGATTTTAATGCTTTGGAATCCTTCAATTCAAGTCGGGATTGAAGGAGAGCGAATTCACCTCCCTAGTTTAGCCCTTCATCTATATGGCTAAAGATTCTAAAACACATTGGAGATTAGCTTTGAATCTTTAGGTTTTTTTCTTTTGAAACCCTAAAAACAGATGAAACTCCTCATTTATTGAATATCAACACTTAAACTATTTTTCAAATTTTAAATATTTACCTTTATATGATCAAATAGATTTGTTGGTAAAGAAAAATTCACTAAAATCCTAGTTTAAAAAAAAAATCCACGAAAATAATAACATTTGAATTGAAATATGAGTAAAAAATCTAAATTCTAGAATATAAGAGAGAACAAATGATTTTTTTGAAGCAAACTACATATTTAAGAAATGTAGGCAATATCCATTGGGATTCACTTTGTTGACCAATATTTTATTATGTTGATTCATAAAGTGGAGTTTTTAAATTGTGAAACATAAGCTTAATATATTGTAGGTATTGGGGGGTATGGGGGGTTTATAGGTATTAGGAGGGTATAAAAAGGTTACTTAAAAATAGAAAAACTTTCAGAAAAAGATATGTTTTTATTTTATTTTAATTTGGAATTATGTATTGGAACATGGGCTTAAAAAAAGGATTTTGGCAGGTATTTATCAATATCTAATAAAATTAAGGGAATTCTTTAATATCCCATGAACAAACACACTATGACCTAGTTTCACTAAGTGAATACTCAATGACAATATCATGCTAGATTTAGCCACATGGACTATGGTCATGTATCTTTAACCTTGACTATATTCAAGGGACAAAATGGAACAACTAGAAATAAGGTTATGATTATTTAAGACATTATCCAATGCAATAAAATTTAAACATCCTCCTAGATGTTTAANACCTTGACTATATTCAAGGGACAAAATGGAACAACTAGAAATAAGGTTATGATTATTTAAGACATTATCCAATGCAATAAAATTTAAACATCCTCCTAGATTTTTAACAAAGTCATGGCATGTACTCTGTCATCCATGCAAGTAATAGTATTCAATATTATGAAAGAAAAAAGAAAGAATGCAATTTCAACTGCAAAGTTATCACTTTCATGATTTAAAAATTTATCTATTTGAGTTTATTACATGTGATTATACTTACTATGCATAATCATATTTTAAATTAAATAAATGAAAAAAACTAACTTTCATTCACATATTAAAAAAACTATAAATCCATCCATGCCCTTGCCAACAATAAAATTTGTACACTCTATGGGAACACTAGGGCATGCTAAAACTCCCCCTGCACTAGACAATGAGTCTGTGTCTACACAACCATTTGAATGGTCATCAACATTATGCCCCCATGGTAACTCTTTTCCTTTCCCATATCTCTTCCTTTTAGTGAATAAGGGGAATTCTCTTTTTATTTAGGTACGATTATGGATTAGGGAGTAAAGGGTACTTAAAATTTTGCAAGTATTAGTAATCCAGGGGTTGTGGGTGTCGATAAACCAACAATTGTGGTTTTTTAATCTAATGTCGAAGGTTTTTTATTCATGGAAACTATGGGCTTAAGGGATTTGAAGTGAAGCATATTTTTGGAGATTAGATATAGAATTTTATCCTGGGTAGGAATAATGTTTGCTAGTGGTGTGATAAATCTAATGAGAGTGTTTTGAAAAAGTATATATTTCCTTGAAAAACATTGCTAGCCATGGTTATATGAAATCAATGGTGCAGACTTCGAAAGCTAAATTCATTGGGAGATTGATACCTAGCACCTGGAAATCATTGGAAGAGTGGCATTCTCTTCCATATTAAGGAAAATAAATCACATATAGGATGAGATGGCGATGTGTCTAAATCAAGAAATGGAAGAGTTGTAATTGATTTTTGAACTTGGAGAACCCTCGCCTAATGTGGGACTTGTACCATGAATTGTTGGACCTAATTTAGCCATTAAGGGTACAGGGGAAGAAAAATATGACTTTGAAGAGAATTCCATGGAACCTAGAGTGGCTATTTAGAGAGAGGGAGTTGAGCTTCCCCTTATTGTTCGAATACTACAATTCTTAGTTTTTGTTGGACTCTAAAGTTTTTAATTTTTATTTTGTGGCTAATAAAGAATATTGTGAAGTACATATGCATTTATATAACAAGGGGTGATTCTATTATTCCTTCAGACAATTCCTAATGAAGAAACTCCTAACCATTGGTGTTCACTAGACTAGGAAGTTAAAGAGAATTTTTTGAATTCTTATTGAGAATTGGGATGAAGGTATTTTTACATTTTAGTTAATTATAATGCTACAACTGGCCATGTATTATATTTTGGTACTTGGAATATACTATTTATTCTTGCTTATGTTCAATCATGAAGGGATTTTTTCAACCATGATGACTGTATCCAAAATAATTACCATCTCTGGTTAGAGTTTCCTATCCTTCCAATTGATTTGTATTTATTTGTTAACAAGTTTTCTTATCAATTCCCGAAGTTTCTTATTATATATGGTATTCAAAAATCTCTTATGATCAAACCTCAATTGTGCGTGGAAGTGGAGCTCAAGCATAAGCTCCCTCATTTTATCTCTAAATGCACAATTGGTGGTGTTAGATAACAAAATGTTTACTAGATGAATCTTTTGAATGCTTATTTTCTATGTCAAGATTAGGATCACCTTATTAGATATTTCCTCTTTGAATGTCATGCTTAAGTGAGGGTGTATGAGAGGGAAGTGTTTTATCCTCTCCTTCTTTGAACGGTCCAAAAACTAGTGGTATATTTGTTGCCTCTTATTTAGGCCTTAGTTGTGGTGATGTTTAAAGACAAAGAGGTCCTTTATTTCATGGTGCTAGTGTTGGTTGATATGGATCCAATGTCATTGGTGCTAATGCAAGGAATGATTTAGGTTTTATTGGTACAGTTCCAAATAGCTTAGACACTAATGGTTTAGGTTCACATGTCTCAAGATATAGAATATTTGGCTCAAGTGGTGTTTCCTTAGTTGTTGTTTGTCATGGTTAGATTGGTCAAGACCCATGTTTCCATATAGAGCAACTTTAGGGTAGTAAATCTTCCTTGCAATTGTCTATGGTACCTCATAAGCTTGGACTAGTGATCACATATGGTTTCCAATTATTCTAAACTAATTGGCATGCATACTGATTCTACATGGTAGGTCAAAATAGACAAAGGGAAAGTAATCTCCTATCCTATTCAAGTGTATTGGCAAGTTGGGCACCTAAACTCCAATCCATGGGAAAAGTACAATTGAATGTGAAGCTTTATTCGGTTGGTTTAGATGGATTTAAGATAGAAAACAAACTCAATAGTTTAATTTTTCATCTCCTGACTTGAAATCCAATGCTTCTGACTTACCTAGAATATATGTGGCATGATGCTCCCCAACCACAAGATTTTGTGTATAGTGTGTGCAATTTGTACTTAAACCTAGAACTTCATATCAAAGATAGAAAAACATAGCATAGAATAGATAAACC
The DNA here is from genome assembly GCA_001517045.1 of Pseudotsuga menziesii. NCBI lineage: Eukaryota > Viridiplantae > Streptophyta > Pinopsida > Pinales > Pinaceae > Pseudotsuga > Pseudotsuga menziesii. Next base: position 5,168 of record LPNX010819512.1, on the reverse strand, counting down.
CAAAAAAATATCTCTTGTGTGAAATATATTTGAAATATAGAGTTATGCTCACTTACCTCTTCAACGGGGAAACCTCCAAGAAAAAAGATCCGACTAAAATAACAACTCGAAAAAAAAATTACATAGCTAATGCTTCCATATAGTTCTTCAATAGCCAATAACCTAATTATTTGAAGCCTCGCTTTTAATGAGGATCAAAAGCAAAAGGGCCTTTATTCAGTAACGATGGAATCTTTACATTAAGTCACTACGCACTAAACATATAATGGGATTTGTGTCATTGTACATTGATAAAGTAGGGTATTTTACCACTTCCTTCCCATCTGGGGTCTTACCACATATATATGGTACATATTATCTCTTTTTCTCTTTTCCTCTCTTGTTGTTTGATTATTTGTCACTTGTGTTTCTATGAGATTAGAATAGTTATATTCTGGTCGTTTTTACATTTTAATAAATTTATTGTTTTACATTTATTCGTATTTCTGAATAATTTAACATGGTATGAAAGCATGTTATTATTCTCTATCTACTTCAATATTTTTTCTTAAGAAAAATTACAAGCATCAAGTTCTTCAATTTTTGGGGGCCTTAATTATCTAATAGATTTGGCATCAAATTTGGAAAACCATTGAGGTTTTTCTATAGATATGGGCATTTTTCTACACTTTTGATTTTTTTTTTCTTCAAAACCATAGCCCTCACCATTTATTTGTCATATTTTTTTTTCAAGTTTTACATTTTTTTTGTAGATATGAAGTTGAAATCCACTGTATATTAAACTATTATCAATGACATATCCATTTTGTCTCTTTTTAGTTCATTTTCTGTAATTTTCCATCTTTATGGATTTGACTTATGCAAATATACAATTTTATGGCAGTAAGATGCGAGTACTTGTTCTGAAAATAGTGAAAGTGTGNTTTTAGTTCATTTTCTGTAATTTTCCATCTTTATGGATTTGACTTATGCAAATATACAATTTTATGGCAGTAAGATGCGAGTACTTGTTCTGAAAATAGTGAAGGTGTGTGTGCACATGATTGGCCTTCATAGAATGTGTGTACCCACATGACTTATCATCCCAAAAAGAGCGTACACCCATATAAATAAATGTGCAGTTTGTAGATGACAAAGGTGCATATGTACACAACCATTATTCATAGAAGACACATAACCATGCACATGTGTTCTCAGAAAGTTCATACAACAGTTGCAAGTCGATTATTTATTCTATTTTCTTATAGAGGGTTTATAGATCTGTCGGGTAGGTACTACAAGTTTTTGTTACTGGAGATAATTTCATTTTATTCATCTCTAGATGTTGTCATTTGCTTATTTTATTTGTTGCATTAGGGTTTTTTTTCTTAGTCTATTCATCATGTTTCTAAAAGTTGTCCATTGTTCTCGTATTACTTGTCTCTAACCTTGTTATGTTGGAGATGTTTCACATTTTTAGTGGCACGTCTCTATAGCGTCTTATCATGGTGAAAATTAGAAACCAATTGATGCCTAATACTTAGTTGATTAATGGTTAATTTTTCCCATATCTGAGTGATATCAATTTGTGTTACATCAATATTTTCCTCAATATTTAGATGATCATTCTAGCACTTATTTGTGTAAAATGAATTTCATAATTTCTATCGTTCATGTAACATGCCATGGTTTTTCCCTTATCATTATGGGTTTATAATGTTCATTCTATGCTTTAATATTGGAAGTTATTTTGTGTAGATTAGCTCTATGTTTACTTCACTTTCTCCATATGGGTATTTGTGAAGAGTTGTGGGATAACTTGGTCCTGTCATTCCTTCTTATCTGAATCATAGTGATGTTCTTATCTATGGTGATTTTGCTATTTTTCTCTCTATAGCTTATCCTTGACAAGAACAAAGTTGAAGCCTTTTTTCACTTTATCCGAGATGGATGAAGTTGTAATTAAGAGGAAATGTAATATAATATATACCATTTAATATTACCTTTTTTCAAGTATAATGTAATGAAAGGAAGTGACATCTTCTTATGTGAATTCATGCTATTTATCTATGGGCCACATTTGTTTATGGATAAACCATTTGAGAGATTCAAATTTGAAAGTTGGATTCAAGTGGAAATAACAATGGATTTCTTCAACCACTTGACAATGAATAAAATTGTGGGTGTTGTCGTTGTAAACCAAGACTAGCAATTTGCAATGCTTGATGTAAACTAGAAGTTTTAAGTTTTGTGGAGATAAAATATTGGACAAAGCATAAAAAGAGATGAGTGATTCTTCTTTGTGGACTTCGGGTTTGTCTTCTTCTTAGATGGGACGAATTTGGTGAGTAACCTCGAACTTAGGGGTGTATTCTAGAATGAAATATTCATAATGGGTATAATTTGTCACATTTGAAATAGATTTTGTTCATTAAATTTATGACAAGGGGCATACTTTTCGTTATAGTTATAGCAAAGCCTATGTATTTTTTTCTGTCTATCGTTTATGTTGGAGATAACCTTTGTAATTTAAAGGGAGGAAAATGGATTGTGCTTGACGAATTAACCTATGTAGAGCATGAGTTGAGAATGAAATACAGTTTTTTGGTTTCTTCATTGATCATCGTATTTGCTTCTAGAGATCTCTGAAATACCTCCGACCAAGTAGGAGGATGTTGCATTTTAACTTGTGATGTAATGTCCTTCTTGATACCACTAATGAAACAATATTTGTGGAAATAATCTGTTAAGCTATCTATCCAGATAGATAATTCGTTAAAGGATGAGATACGTTTGCAACTAAGCCTATTTTTGGTAAGTTTACAAACCTCCCCAAATAGTAATTATTTATCTCAAAACACACATGGATAAATTTTACCAATAGAATATAGGTGATGTATCATCCATAGTATTTTTTATGCCACTCCCACCATTTCCATCATTCACGATCTAGATGTAGAACCCACACCCAAAGTTTCATTATGTCATCGCTAATTCCATGGAGGGCGAAGTAATGTTACAAGGGTAGCATGAGAGGTTATAAGGGTTTCCAATAATGTTACATAGTATCACTTGTATTTTATGCATGTATGCTTCCCCAACAAGAAGCCTACCCATTGAACCAATATATCTCTATGTTACTTTAAGATGTAAGAACATGTCTCAAATTTTTTAATTTTTTTAATTAGGAGCTCACTAACCCCAAAACGATCTCTACAATCACTAGAAAATAACTTACTTTTCAAGGTAGTGTCAAGTTTTAAATTATTAAATAAGCAAAACTCCTTGCAAAATCGTATTTTAAGCTGGTCCTATAACTGGATGTTGAAGCTTCTGTAACTCTAAAATTTATGTACCTTTGAGTGCGATTTTTTTTTTATAAATTAATTTGATAGGTTTACTCTACAATTCCACATGTTTTTATTAAATTCTAATTTGCCAAGAAAAAAATAGGGTAATTTTCCATAAACTTGTTGCTTTTGGCCTTCTTAGATGATACAATTTTTACAACCTTCCATACATCCAATATTTCAGCTATGAAATTATTTTTCTACAAAAGATGATATGGTTATACTCAATTTGAATTTTTCTAAATTCATATATAAGAGTTTTATCCCAAGCTTGTTTTTCACACTAGGTTTTTCGCTAATCAAAATCCCAACTTACAATAGTGTATCTCCAAAAGTAGAGCAACCCAGAAGAAGAAATTTTGAAACATTCTACTTCCTTATGTATTCACTGTAACTTGAAAATTTAAGGCTGTGGAATTACATGAAAATAAATTGGAGCAATTTTCCAATATGATTAATTTGAAGAAGCCAAACCTTTTGGACCAACCAAAAACCCTGACTTACACAAAGTGAATCTTTGAAAGAATATATGCCTATAGGTTGAAATATTTACAGACATTACTTCCATATGTCCTCAGTGTAACCTAAAACATGTAAATCTTGAAACTTCACATAAAAAAATTAGAGCAAAAATTTCAAAACGATGTGTTTAAAGGAGCTAAACCCTAGGATTACAAGTTTTCCTTTTTGTCCCAAGAAAGAGATCTAATACCACTTATACTATACTTAAACCTAGAAATTAAAATAAAATATAGAAAAATAAACAAGAGAATAGATAAACCCAAAAAATAATATATTATATGAGGGATATTCAATATAAGCTATGTTCACTTGCCTCTTCAAGGGGAAACCTCCAAGATCCAAACTCCAAATACAATAGCAATGATCAAACAAACATTACATATCTTATGAATCCATATATATTGCTTTAATAGCTTACTCCCTCATTACTTGTGGTCCTATTAATGAGTGTCAACCACCTAGGGGCCTTTATTCAATAAATATGGCATTTTTACATTAAGTTATTACATTAATCTAATAGGGGGGTTTGTGTAGGACTGTAATAGTGTACTGCGACGTGTATGGATAGACATGATTTTTATTTAGCAATTAAGTTTGTCAATTTCAAGATTTGGAACATAATGAATAATTGTTGGAATGGACGTCTTTGGAATTTCGAGGATTGTTAAGGGAGTGGAGGTGTTGTGATTTCTCTCTTTTAACCTTTGCAATTTTTTTTAGTTGCATCTAGTTTTGACTCAAATGATTGAGGTATGTGGTTCACCATTTTGATAAAGGATTGGGGTGGTTGATTTCTATGTAATTTATGCTCCTAATCTTAATTCAAATCAACGGCATATTTTGGATTGGATGGATTCATCTCTTCATGTTGTAGAGTGGAATTTTAAAGGGGTTTCAATATGTTGGAGTGGGAGGGGGATAAAGTGGGTTTGCAAGATCAATGGTTAAAGTTTAAGGAAGTTTGAGTGGTGTCATTACAAATATACTCTTTCTATTTTTAAACACAATTGGAATTGGAAGGGGATAGATTACAGAGGTTGATTAGTTGGTCTAAATATCAACAAGGTCTTGATAGGGTGGCATCTTGAATGGATTGGTCCTATAGGACATGGGAGGATTTGAATTTCCTTAGCTAACGTCAACATGTTGATTTATTTTTATATGAGGTTTGTTTGGAAAATTTATTGATTCATAGTATAATTTCCATGAGACAATATGTTAGTTCACACCCTTGTTCATTGTTCAAGATAAATGCCTCCCATCTAGAGACATAAAAATTATTGGCCTCTGTTCAGAGAGTATCGAATATTTTCCCTC
>LPNX010819481.1:79033-93394 GCA_001517045.1 Pseudotsuga menziesii | reverse complement strand
ATATACATATAATTTTGAATTTCTTGAAATAAATCATAATTTTAGTTAAGATGATAGAGATTGGAAAAAAATTAAAAAGTTGATGCCATCTCTAGTTGGCCAATGTGCGTTTTTTCCCTTCTCATGGATACTACATTGCAAGTTGAACTCTCTCTTTATGGTCTGATTTTTGTGTCGTAATTAATGAACATTCCACCTCTCTCAATGGCAAGTTACATAGCAATGGAGGAAATCTCGCAATGAATCTTTGTGAGACGCTCAAGGTATGTTGAACAATGATATTTTGTCTTCAAACCGTGTTTTCCCGGAGATCTCTAGTGTTCACCGTGGTTCTCTCGGGCAATCTACTATGACAAGTTCTGAAGTTTCTTGAAAAAAAGATGGCAATGGCATCCAAATTGAAGGATCCAACCAAAGTAGTTAATCAATGTAGGTGGCAATGGAGGCCAAATTTGAAGGCTCAGTAACAAGGACTAATTTAGGATGTACTTCCAAGTCACTCTATACTTGGGAACACCTCACTTTGCCTAGTAAGATCGTCATTGCTTTTCCTAGTGTGATGCCCATAAAAATTGAACTCCATAATACTTTGGGGTTTCTAATAAAAGTCATTGATTAATTATATTATTATTTCTATCCACTGACTCTTGATTATAATTATTTGCTTGCAATCTTCAATTTTCATTGTGTTTATGGACCAAGATCTATTAAGGTTTTGGGTAAGTTGCAAACTTTGTCATTGTGAATATAGTTTATTTTTCTGCAATTTGAATTTAAATGCACAGGGTTGTTTATAGGTGGTATAAATTGCTTCAGAAAGCTTTTGAAGAGGGTGATGAACGTTGGGTGAGGACCATTTCTTTCACTATGATTCAACTCCATAACAAAACTAAGCTTTGGGCCTGCGAAATAGACACAGGAAAAATGACTTCTATCTAAATCGTATTGGCATCCACATCCCCTATCTCTAAACTGTTTTGATGACTGGGTTAATTAATTGGCAAATTCATGGTGAAGAGGTAACTTCCAAATAACCTACATATCGAACATAAGAAGAACCAAGAGTTTATCTTCTCTTGGATTTTAGAAAAGGGTCACATATTCTCTTCCTCGTGGTTTTATGTTGATCCCACACTCTAATTTGGTTATTTAGGTTGATTATAATCCTCAATTCGATTTTATTTTTATTCGTGACTTGGCTAAATTAAGGATGGTGGAGGTTTCTCAAGAAGCAATTTGAAGAAAAGAGTAACTTACTAAGGTGTGCAAAACCTGCGATGTCCCTAGTATGGGTTTTATTTCCTAGTTTATTCTCATAAATATATTGTATATTAAATTCCTGCTTGAAAATCAAGCACTCAACTTTTGGAAACCACGTGTGAACATTGATTTGGATTATAATTAGATTTATTTCTTATTGCAAATATTCTTATGCTACCTTCCAACATAGAACCCTGTTGCAAAAGCATGTCCCTTTGAATTAGCATTTCCCATGTTTGCAGGTTTATTTCTATTATTTTAATTTTTATGTCTAATCGATTTGTTTTTACAGAGAAGAGAAGATCCTGTAATATAAAAATAATAAACATATACTTAACTATTTCATAACTATAAAATAAAGGAATTCTTTATTATCAGAGACTCAAGTTAATAGACAATCATTTACATATAAATAGAGGAATTGTATGGCAGGAAAGAGAAAGCCATTAAATTGATGTATAATGATATAATGGTCACTTGAAATAAATAATTAATTATAGGATAGGGTATGTAAAATATACAAATAGCATGCCCTATCAATTAAATATGTGGGTGAAAGTCATACAAGTGAAATAGCCCAATAATATAAGTTGCAATAGAACAAAATCCATACAAAATGTGTGCATCCAAAAAAGGAATCCATTGGGAAGAATTATGTGTGCATCCAAAAAAAGGAATCCATTGGGAAGTTAGTTGAAGCATATCGTTCACAACTTCACTCTACATATAGACAGACATGGTAACGACCGAGAAGGAAGCTTACCGTGTTTTCTGGGCAAGTCAATTTTTTGGGCTAATGGAGTTACTTCCATCTCAACGCAAAAGCCAAGAGGGTTTCAAACCATTTCTCTCACGGTTAAGCCAAGGATCGATCTAACCTACGCATGCATCATAAAATGGATATATATTAGCTCTTCGAATGATTTATAACTATGCAAGCCACCATCAAACATCATTGCTCTCTTCTCAAGAACTGACTCTCTTCTCAAGAACTGAGCATTACTCTGTCTAAACATTTATCAACCCAGCATTCAACTAAGTAGAATAATACCTGTAATTTATGAAAAAATTGAGTTGTTTAACCAACATAGTCTCCATTGTATTCACGATCGACAATATTGATATATGAAAGTAATAACAAAGTTTGTGTTCTGTGCATAACTCCCCATTGCTGTGAGAAAATAGAGCTTTGTATGAACTCCATCAAGCTAAGAGAAAGGGGGAGTGGCGCACAATTGTTCTAGCTACCCTAGTAATTAGCTGTAATCCCTAACCTATGTTAGTACTACATTCATTATGTTAGTTGAATGATGGCTTTTGGATGGGGGATCGAATTCCCAAGCAATCCATATCCCAAATCTCAGATCCTCCATTATGAATCCGCATTTTAGGAGCTCTATTTTGGAGTGAGCTAGCTCGGGAGCAATCCTCCCTCCATCCAACGGAGGAGGAGCAAAGTCAACCCTAACTTTGCTCCTCCTCCGTCCAATGAGGGAGGATTGCTCCCGAGCTAGCTTACTCCCTCTATTTTACGTAAGAGCATTAATGGAGTTGTTGACCATTAATGTAACATTTCCACTTTGCCATAACCAAAAGTCGACCTAGGTAATGTTTTGATTATGATCAAATTCAATGAGTTGTCATGTGAGATCACATTAATATTGTGGAAGGAAGTTTTATGTTAGTTCAAATATTAGAAAGCCTTATATTAAGTTTTATATGGGTTCAAATATTGGATAGGCATATGGATATAAAAGTTAAATCTTATGGATATAAGCTATATGGGTAGTCATTATATATATATATATATATATATATATATATATATTGTGTTATCATATTATTGTTATTATATATTTTAATAGTATAGGATTTTATGTATATATATATATATATGTTTTGTGTTATCATATTATTGTTATTATATATTTTAATAGATATAGGATCCATAAAATGTTTGAGGTTTAATATTTTTAGACAGTTTGTTTATACTAGAATAAATAGATATAATTTATAATATATAGATTTTGAGAATAAAACCCATAATTTATTATGGAATTATAAATTTAAACTTATATGAAATAATTATAGTAATTTTAGGAATAAAAATTACAATTATTTATTTAAATTTAGAAGAGTATGGGTGTAGTCTAACCAATCATCTTTACTACTTAATGAAATTCTATAAGTAAAATACTCTTATAGGATGTTTCCTCTGCCTCCCCTCCACTACTTCTACATGAAATGTAATAAAATATACCCTAAATATTTGTATTTCCATATAGAATAATTAAGCTCCCTTGGCCCCTTAATATAGGGCAATATATTTTCTCATTTTTATATCATAGTTTAATCCCCAATATGAATGGACGTGATAGGATATTGCCTACCAAGTGACCCCGTGCTCATCACAAATGTTAAGGAGAATATCTCTCCCATGATCCTCTTAACACCTTAAGGGATAGGTGGAGAAATGGTATCATCTTTCTCCAATAAGATCTTAACATTCCCTTAGGACTACGAAACCAAATGGTGAGGTGTATTCTCAAACATTTTTAAAATTTCCTTCTACAAATTAAATGAGAATTTGTATGAGCACTTTCATATTTTTCCTCTTGTAGGTAGTTTCATTCAATTTTAATGTGTAAAACACTTTGTTCAATGTCTTGTGAACTTTTGTTAGAAAATAGCCTCATTTTTGTCTATAATTTCAACAAGCAATTATTTCACAAACAAAGCCCATTTGACCCCGTTCAAATTGAATTAGGAATCTATTTGCAATCTCTTCATGGATTGAATACTTTTGTTGCTAATGACAATCTTCTGCATTCTTTGATTATGGAAATCCTCCTAGATCAAATCTCCCCACTAAAAAGCACTTTTGGACCTCCAAAAGTATTGATTCACAATCGTAGAAGGGTCTTTCTCTTGTCCTTCTTCAAAGCTTTGTCCATGGCTATCCTTTTGCTCACTTGAACTGATTCACTTGCACTTATGGCTAGTTTTAGGGTGTCAGGTACAGCCGATCATGCACCCAAAAATTATAATTACAATGATATTAAAGGCTACAATACAAAAATTATACTTCAAATATGTTTTCTCTCACTCCCAAAGTTTAAAAGTGGCTAAATGCCTCCAAAACTACCAAATATACTTAGGATTCTCTAAGGAATACTCTCAATCTCAATATTACATTCCAATAGTAGAAAACAAAGCTCTTCACTACAAACTCTAGTAGTGGTAAAACAAAACTTTTCTTTGCAAATTTCAAAGCAACATTTAAAATCTCAAAACAAGTGTAAAGAGATTGGAAATATAACCATAACCACAGTTCATATGGCGGAGCGCATGGCATCTTTGAATAAAAATAATCCAAATCTTTTGACTGAACCCTGATCAAACACATCTCTCTTTCGGTTCTGCAACAAAAACCATAGAGTCTGCGCACTGTGCTTCAATCAAAATCATATGGATTCAGAGTTTTTTCATCATATCTTCGATCATCATAATGGCTTCGATCATATTCAAATCTTTTTTAGCACTGAATCCAAGACAGTCACTATAACGACGTTCTCCATATTGATCTTCATATGGAAGACTGTGGGAATCTGATTGAGATCAATCCGCTCTCCTATTTTCTGTGGCATCATCTCTATCGCCGCCCTTGTCACTGCTATATCCTAAACTCAAAACGTTTAACACCATCACGTATTCGAATCCAACGGCATCATTTACAAGATCTAGGGATCGTAGACAACCTGTCACCAAGAAGGATCTACTGAAGCCAAAGAACAGGCAGACAGAAACAACATCAAAGACCAATGAATATTTTTGACAATTGTTCAAGTCAAAGTGAACACATCTTCATTTCAAAAACTGCATAATCTTCTTGGCCACGTCTTGGTCAACACCACCAACTTGGTTCACATTCCCCAGTGAATCGATCTCTGCAGCGATGAATATTACCAGCAGCTATGCAAACTATGAAAGAGAGAACTGATAAGATGAAGAAAACAAAATGCATTTATCGTCCATTGTGAACTTTTCCAGTCATGTCCCACATTCTTGCTATCACTGGGAAGCACTATGAGGATTTGGAGGTATGGTTTCCCCACTGCTACACCCTGGCACTTGATAAATTTTCCACCTATAGCACTTCCCAATCAACAATCTTCTTCCTGGTAGATCTGCTACACAAGATTTACCATCTGCAAACATTTTGCAGTGACCACTTCTTTGTGGATCTTTTACTGGAAGAAGCAATTTCTAGGCGTTCTCCTCCACAAATTTACACTGTAGCATACTCCACTGGTGGCTCTAGCACACAGGGCAACAGAGACTACTTTCTAGCAACTCAGCAAAGGGACACTGGAAGTTTTTACAAACGCTAAATATAGAAGACAAACTCATAAATCAATTCAACACTCGTTGCTTCAAGCAACACCCATGCTACACACAGATTACCCAACAATTAAAATGGCAGTGGTTCTCTCTTCATATGGTGACGATTTCTCTTCACGTTTCTACATCTTCTACACTAGCGATGGTTCACAGTTGTAGCAGCTCCTCAGAATCAAACAAATGATGGTGCTATTCCACTGAAAATGCCTCATATCCATGGCAAGGTGATCAAGTCTTTTTCGCTCGATTCTCTGAGGCACACCGCCATCCTAAGCTTGAGATTTACAATGTAAATTATTTCTATCTTTCAAGAAGGCACACGCTTTCTCGACTGTAAAAAATCATTTTCAGCATCAATAGTAATATTTTTTGTTAGATTTTCCTTTTGTTGGAAAAGTTAGATTTCAATTCCCAAATGTCACAAGAAAATTTCTACAAAACTCAATTTTAGAAAAATGACAGCCACCTCTTACCCAACCAATCGAATGAATACTCCTCATTGGTTTGGTTGTTTCTTACACTTTGGATGAAGAGGCCTCATCATGGATTACCTCTTGACCCTTTATTGCATCTTCTTCCTCTTGCTTAGGATGATCTTGTATAATTCTTCTCCATAATTTTTTATGACGAACAGTATCATTCTCCTTCTTTACATGGAGATAAAGATTTTCTTATTTTGGTCAACTTCTTATTGCACTCATTTTTCTTCCATGTGATTTAATTTCCAACATTCTGCCATATTATGATTCTTTCTTGCACAGAAAGCACATAACACTATGTTATTAAAATTGTTATTGAGAGCATACCTTAGAATTTTCTTTATGGAACTACTTCTTGGTATCTCGCTTGTTGAATCTGAATCAGTATTCGTGTACAATTTCCTTTTTCCTTCTTGGATTTGTAACCATTTTGGCTTCAACTATGGATGCAAATCCCAGCAATGGTCTGCATCATGTCGTCGCTTGCGGTCAATAGAAATAATTTTCCCAAGAGTTTTCGCTAGTCATCGTCTCCTGATATCCCAATCCTTGAAATTGGGGATGTTACTCAACTTCAGGCGGTTGTACGATACCTTAGACATCAGTGCCAAGACCTCCTAAATTGAACCCCATATATGTCAGGATTTTCATGCCAATCCCACGTGTATGCTTTTCAAAACAACCCAAACAAATGTTTATATGTGAGGCAACTGAATGAACATGATTATTACTTGCCTCATCTTATGACTGAGGAACAAATACACCTCTTTTATCTTCAAGGTATTATCTTTCTATTTGTTCGAAGATGTTAAAGATGAAACATCCATATGATCTTCTTTCGTATGAGGACAAAGAGTGCAAATTTTGTCATCTTCTATTGTAGAGGGACATTTTGAATTGTTGGCTTGTTGAAATTTGGTTAACAATTCCTCTTTAATTTGAATCTCACACTACATCTCTTTGAGTTGTTCTTGAAGATCTTGTTTCTCTTCTTTCATAACTTGCAATTGTCTTTGTAACTCAACACTTTCATTTCCCCCATCACACAATTCTCTTACCTTTTTCTCCATAGTTAAGATTCCTTGAACAAAATCTAAGTCTTTACAAAGATTTGCAAAAATAGAATTAGCATGGTTCTTATCTCGTGAATTCTCTATATTATATGCACAACCAAGATGACAAGAATCTTACGACAGAAATTTAAATCAATGCAACAATTGTTCCAAATCTGAAATTTGATCGGAACTGCTTTGATACCAAACTTGATCAAAAAAATGGGTTAACTCAATTTTCTTCCATTAACGAATACTTAATCAAAATTCTCAATTCCTCATTATTCATAAAGAAATTGCATAATAATTAACTTTGATCTTTAACAGATCGGAGATTAAGAAAAAAAATAAGCACATGAAAGAGATATGCCAACCAGAATTGTTAATGGAGTTTGTCATGACTCTTGACTACGTCTCCGGGTATGTCAAAGCTCTGAACCATTTTATTATTTATCCTTCAAAGATATATGGCTTTCACAAGTAAAATTACATGATCTTTACTTCAAGTGTCTCATTCACATCTTGGGATGCCTTCTCCTTCTTAGCCAAGAAGAAATAAGGCTCTCACATGAACTGAACTGCTTCTCCCATCTTGGGATTAAAATTTATCATACAAATCTTACTAAAAATCTCTCTCCAAAAGCTTACTTTCCTTCTCCAAATGGGAGGCCTTTATCGTTTTTCCATGGATAATTAATCACCACACATGTTAAGGACAATATCTCTCCCATGATCCCCTTAATTAGGATCAAGAGACACCTTACGGGATAGGTGTAGAATTGGTCTCATCTTTCTCCATGAAGATCTCAACATCCTTAGGACTAGGAAACCAAATGGTAAGGTGTATTCTCACAACTTTTTAAAAATTCCTTTTACAAATTAAATAAGAATTTGTATGAGCACTTTCATATTTTTCCCCTTTCACATAGTTTCATTCAATTTTAATGTGTAAAACACTTTTTTCAGTGTCTTATGAACTTTTGTTGGAAAATAGTCTCATTTTTTTCCGTAATTTCAACAAGCGATTTCTTTCACAAACAAAGTCCATTTGACCCCGTTAAAATTGCATTAGGAAGCTCTCTACAATCTCTTCGTCAAATGAATAACTTTGGTGCTAATGTCGATCTTCTACATTCTTTTACTAATGTTGTATTTTCTCCTCCATTCGACCCAGGTTTAGGTCCTCGGTAGTCAACAAAGAACAAGATATCGATCTGACATAGTAAATATCAGTTGGCAGCACCCACGACGCAGATGCAATCTCAACCGATATATCTTTATGGGGAACTTCCAAAACCAAGTTTCTGCAATTAGGCTCGGATTTATAGTCTTTTTGTACCTTATTACAGCGCTCGACCGAAGCCATGGATTATACTTTCTACTCCTTGTTTATTTATTCAAGTTAACAAGCTATTTACCATTCGACACATCTTGCAGCATTCAACATGAAGGCCATATCACAGATTCATTCAATAAACAGTGTGACATATACATACATGAGATTATTCATAAACAAAAGGGATGTGACACATTCAGATCTAGTTATTCACAATATGCATACATTCAACATAAACACACATCACATACACACAAAGGAAACATTTAATGTGGAAACCCATCTAGGAAAAACCACAAAGGTTCTCTTCATCTAGCATCAGAAATATATCGACACATTTTGTCTGCGCATTCATCTTGCAAACTTTATTTTATATATTCTTTACAACTTATACAGACTTCTCTCCTCTCATGCTCTCTAGTCTTGGATCTCTGAAGTTTTCCTCTCGTTCACTCTATCATCGATTCGCAAACAGCCTAAATCAACTCTCTTCTCTACAACTCTACAACTCTGAGAATAGCCCACTCTACTTCTTCAACATCTAAGACAGGAGCCATAGGGATACCAACTCGCACACAGCTTGGGTTCTCCCTTTTATAATCTCTTACATGCCATAATCAACTGACTCTAATATGTTAGCCGAAAAGTTGTCATTCATATTCTCGTACATTCAATTACAACTAACAGTAGGCACTGTCGATCCAAAAATACAAAATATGCTTTGCTACCCAAGCATGCTTTATTCTAACTGACTTCTTACCCATGATCACTCAAATTGTCCCTTTCAACTGTTGTAGTCTCTTTCTATTGTGGTTCATTCTGTCTTAGCTGCTCTCCCTGCAGCTCCTCTTATGCCGCAGACTCTTCCATCGTTGGATGCTCTCATTGCAGCTCTCCTCCATTGCATATTCTTTTGTTGTGCAACCAAAATCTTCATATTCCCGAGCATAATTATGGTCGAATTATTCCTATCTTTCATAGGGATAACAGGCCCCCAACACTCACCTGTGGCTCGTCCCAAGACACGCTAGTCCGAAACATCTGTAATTGCAACCTTGCCTTGAAATTCTTGGAATATTTTCACTACCTTCTTCGTTTCTTGTTGCACCTCTGCTTTTGTATATTTTCCACAACTTCATAACTGATGTGATCTGAAGTAGTAAGTCCTGTGGAGCCTAACGCTTGTCGAAATTTCTCATGTACAAGTTGAATGATACCAGTAACTTTCCTTGCCTCTGCTTGTAATTATGCAACCCTGTTAGCCCTCTTTTGCTGCTATGTCTGCAATGTTGAGGCTTGTTGTTCTACTTTCTTCATCTTAGCATCCATATCCATTTTCTATGTTAAGGGTAGCTTCTTCATTTCATTCTTCATCTAGCTCACCTCGGTCTCTACAGTGAGCATCTGCTCTATGCCTTTCTCTAAATCCTCTTCGTCGATTAAAACTCCCCACGTCTGAGAAACTTTCTCGACTGCTTTGGCACAAAGTGCCTCCACCTCTTCTATTCTCTTTGGAGCATTTGTGGCTGCATTTATTGTTTGTGCTTGACAGGTTACTTCTTTGGAAAGTTACGACCAACGAGACAAAAGTTCATCTATGTCACCAAATATAACTTGAGCTTCTTGTAAAGTTGAAGGCAATGTTCCAGGCTCTCGTCATTATTCACCATTGTCCGAACTCTTTTTCGGAACAGTTGATTTTACCAATGGATACTTTCCATTTTGGAAATTTTTCTCCTATGTGCATTAGGTGGTTTGGGTGGAATATCGTCTGGTAGCCTAATTTCAACTACTGCTTCTTCATCCTCCGGCAGTGATGTTGTTCCTTTCTTACAGCTACTAGATCGTTTCCTCTTTTGCGTGCAAGGTGGGTCTGGTCATAAACTCACTTCAGGGATGAATGGGATATGTTCAACTTCTTCTGCAACCACGGCCTGCGATGGAACATATCCTGCGCTGTTTTTCATAATGGGTGTGGGTGAATGGGTCATGATATCAGATTCTACAATTGTGCTTGTACTAGAAATAGAAATAACCGTACTTTGTAGAAAAATCACTTCGACTCTTGTAATTGTGGACAGCAATGGAACAATCTCACTCAGATGCAGTAGAATGAACCGAAACTTGGGAGCGAAGGTGATAACCTCTACCTGTTCATTCATTCAGTCCTTCACATGAGTGGAAAATCAATGGAAAGGTGGCAACGATTTTCGTCACATGTGCCAATCGTCCAAATCGTTATACAAAAACCGCCACACAAACTGTCACTCGCTTGTCACATCAGTGGTACTTATTTTGCAATAATGACGGAAGTGGCCAAAAAGAACATCGTCAAAATAGTTCACGTTTTTAAATTAATTACGACCACCTGTCATTTATGCAACTCAAGTTCATCTTGCGACAGATCTACTCTTCCTTTGATATATTTGTAGCCTTTGACACATTTATTTCCTTGCGACATACCAATGGTCTTTGCTACCATTTTTCATCAGCAACAGATAGACAGTCTGCAATGCCTTTTTCTTCCTCTACGATATATTAGCATCCTATGACCGAACAATTACTAAAAACATGTATAAGAGATTTTTTTATTTTTTTTCAGTCGACCAAGGCGCATCTATCCTGGTAAGGATATATCCAACTTCCATTCACCAATCCTTTGCCAGACGTTCCATCTAATTTTTCCTGTTGTACTGCACCTCCTTCAATTATTTGAATGACAACATAAGACCCCATGCAATGTCTTTTCAGTTTTACAGGATGCCTTAAGAGCTTACTATCATAGAGGACGACTAGTCCTCCAACTTGAAATTTCTCATTATTAATGTGTCGGTCATGCCATAGTTTTTGTCGTTGCTTTTCAACATTTTGATGATAACCTACAATAAATCATTCTTCCTCTAACTACATAAGTTGCGATAGTCTTTCCTAGACAACACCAACATCTGTCATCTATGTAATCGCAGCAATCCTTAGAATTGGTATAATGTATTCCATTGGCATAACAACCTCTTTTCCATACAATAGTCTAAATGGGGTTTGTCCTGTAAAATTATTACAGGTTGTGTGATATGCCCATAGTACCGCAGAAATTTTCTTGTCCCATTCGTCTCTTTGAACATTGCAAATATTGGTCAATGCATTCTCCAGGATCTTATTGAATGCTTCGACAGCACCATTCGCTTGAGGGTGATATGGTGTTGTCTTTCTATGCTGGATATGGAATTATTTAGTTAATTATTCGATCAGCTAATTGAAAAAATGTGTACCTTGATCACTTATCAAAATCTTCGGGCATCTGAATCTAGTCACGACATTGTCAAATAGAAATTTGGCAGTCGTCGCAACAGTACAAGCCTTTACTGGTGCTACTTCGCCCATCTAGTCAGGTAATTTGTCACACAAATAATGTATCTTACGCATGTTCTCTTTCCTGGTGGGTGAATAGGTCCGACAAAATCAACATCCCATTTGTCAAATTCCTACAAAGTTATCTGAGGTACTAGCGATGTTTCATCTTGTTGCGACATCTTTCTGGTTCTCTAACAGACATCACCGCTGCGACAGTATTCTTGAGCATCTGCATGCATGGTGGGTTAGCACAACCCTTCTTGTAATATCTTTCAAACTGTAGATTTTCCAGCATAATGGCCTCCTGTGACACCATCATGCGCTTCATTTAATATCATTGGTCGCTCATGTTCCAAAACACAGTGACAAAGAATCTCATCATGGCCCATTTTATATAATTGTCCAGCGATCAACTTGAATTCTGCAGCTCGCACAACTAACTACTTTTTTTGTGTAGTACTAAATCCTTCTGGCACATATCCCATAGTCAATAATTATATGATATCTTTGTATTTGTCATCGAACATCGTGATCTCAAACAATTGTGCATCAGGAAGACTATCGTTGAGATTCATAGGATCTTCTCCACTTTCAAGCCTCAATGGGCTGTCTAGTCCTAAGTTCAGTCGGCCTGGCTTAATAATGACTTCAAAATCAAATTCCCAAAAAAGTAGGATCCACCTGCAAATATTCCCCCCCAACACTATCTTGTTCACCAAGTATTTCAACGTTCAATGGTCTATGAACATCTTGAAATGTCCACCTAACAAATAGAGTCAAAATTTTTGTAGAACATACACCATATCTAAGCCTTATCTTTCAGTCGCAGTGTAATTCTTCTTTGTTGTTAACAATTTCCTACTAGCGAAGGAAATAGGATGATCAATGGATCCATCGCTAGGATGTGCAAGTACAACGTCAAGTGTGACAGACGACGCATCGACATGTAAATGAAATTCCTTCTTCTAGTCTAGAAATAAAAGTATGGGCGCTATGATGATTTTGTTCTTCAGTAGATCAAAACTTTCTTGGAAATTTTTTGTCCACTCAAACTTAATATCCTTTTTTAACAATTTTTCCATCGGAGCAATTACCTCTACATATCCTTTGATAAATTTTCTATAGTATCATGTATGTCCCAATGTCGTTATCAACTACTTCACTATCGCAGGGGGTGGTAGGTCGATGATGATCGCAATTTTAGCAAGGTCGACCAAGTTTCCATTGCAACAAACTACATGGCCCAACATAATTCCAAATGGGGCACAAAATATACATTTATTTAAATTCAATGAAATATGAAACTGTCGATGTCGTTCCAGGATCATCCTGAGGATCTCAATGTGATCCTTTATGAGCCCAAACATTGTCCAGTCATCGAAGTAGACTTGAAGAAACTTATGAATAAAATATTTGAACACAACCACTACTATCATGGAGAAGATAATAGGAGAATTCTTGAGTCCAAAGGGCATGACTGTGTATTCAAAACATCCCCACTCCGTCACAAAGGTTGTCTTGTGTCGATCTTCCTTCATGATTCTAATCTGATGGTAGCCAAAGAACCCATTAGTAAAAGAATAAAGTTCTTAACCTCCAACACTTTATAATACATCATCCGTAAACAGAGTCGGAAATAGATCATGTAGGCAAGCATCGTTCAGCTTTCTTAGGTCGACGCAAATGCGTACTTTACTGGTAGTCTTTTTATCCTGCACTACTATCATACTGATCCATTATGATTCTTCAAACGGTTCTATCATACCCGCATCTAGCATTCGCTCTAATTCTTTAATGACCTTTTATTTATACCGTAGATTCAACTGCTATGGCCGTTACTTCAAAGGTATTGCGTCGGGATTTAACGATAACTTGATCTCTCCAAGTCCCCAACAATCCCTTTCATCTCTCGAAATTTTGTAGGGAACAGATCCTGAGACTCATGCAGTAAGTCTGTAATATTCTCGACAGTTTCTTCATCCCAATAATCTCTGACATTGGAAAACTTTGGATCCTTTGGAGATCCAACGTTTACTTTTTTGTTTTCAATGGATTTAGGAATTGGTTACTTGAAATACCAAATCCCTCCACCACACGAGTACCTTCATATTCATGGATTTTTGTGTCTCGCGGGTCATCATTAGCAAGTCCACCCATTACATTATAGCACTCCATTTAGTGTTGGACTGACGTGGTCATTAGAGAGAATTTGAGGTCAAAAATGGGCCTCCTAAGAGATGTACTACAAAAATAGAAGATATATTAAAATATTATGAGTTAGGGGTTTTATGGGGTAGGTATATATGACAAATCATCTCCTACACTACTTTTTATGCACAATATAAACAACCATGGTTGAGTTACTTTTCTAAATTGAATATAAATAAAATTAATAAAATAACTCTACAATGATGTGACTAAGATTCATTGTAAATTCCTAAAAAATTATTGTCCTTTACATTTATTTGTATTGAACTTGTAA
>LPNX010819481.1:52089-78872 GCA_001517045.1 Pseudotsuga menziesii | reverse complement strand
TATGATATTAAATACAATTGAGTGAATATATAATTTAAAATTAAAAAACATGAAAATGACAATATATTATTTTATAAAAAAATTTGAAAAGACATTTTTATGAATAATGAGTACTTTACTTGAAAATAACAATAATATTATTTTATGAGAAAGTGAATTGTGAGTACTTTACTTGAAAATAACAATAATATTATTTTATGAGAAAGTGTGAAATGACTTTTATTGTGAGTACTTCACTTTATGACTTAAAAGTACTTGTACCACTACCTTGGTTAACTATGGGTTTTCATCCACCATAGAAAATGCGACAAATAAACATTCTTAACTCATGTAATGCCACCTCAACCATGGGGGATGATATCATCTACTAGAATGTAATTGGTTGATTTTTATAGTACATTTTGGTCCTTTTGAGGCCCATTTTTTACCTCAAATTCTCTCTAATGGCTATGATTGAAGTTTGACATTGACATAGGGATATCTTCAAATATCTTTGTTTTGATCACTTGCAATGCAGCATCAATCGAAGGATGATCATCAGCAAACTTGAATGTGCGTGTAAAACTAGCAGCTATTTTATCCCATTCAAGAGTCCCTCATTGCAGATCAATCGACGTGTACCATTACCTTGGTATCATATCCAATGTATGCACATAATGATGAACCCATTATTATCGTGGGAATCCCTCCCATGTCACATGGAATTATGAAATGTGATTAGTAAGATTAGTCAATCATGTGTACTTCTAACTAGTATAACTAATCTTTTCTCCAAATTGTATCGCCATCAATTTCCGGCACTGAGGCCAGTCTGGGATAGATTGTTTATGTGTGACCCACCATCTGGAAGGTGTAGTTTCAGTGCAAATTCTAGAGCGGATAAGTGTTGATGTTCCGTAACTTTATCATCAAATTCGGTTAGAAAAGATGCTAGGATAGGTAAGCCTTCATATGTGGGTAGCTCACATGCCTCAGTACCTACATGTTGCATAGACTATGTAATTCTTGTGCATCTTCTCGTCGATACTTCATGTAATAGGTTATTCTATTTTTCCAAGGCTACTCCATAATCCAATGTACAGGAGCTAGCACTTCGCCAACTGAGCTTTCTATTGGCCATTGGATTTATACAATCATCCCTTGTAGAAGTGAGATTATAAATCTGGTCCAGATAATCTCCTTGTCCTTCACTATTCACGTGTTCGACATATCTCTTCCCTTCCAGCGGATCAATTGGTGTGACCATCCTTAGCTCTGAATCTTCAAATGTTAAGATTATTTTCTTGAAATTTATAATTGTTTTATTATCAATTTCCCAATTGATCCCCAAAAGTGCAAGATATGGATTTGTATTATCAACAATGTTGATCACTACAAATTTGGCATAAGTTTTAAGGCCTTCTACCGTGAGAGGTACTTGAGTCAGTCAATCGATAGGTAGAACCTTCGACTGATTTTCTAATCGGAGCTGGATAGGACACCATACTAGTCTCATATTTCTCATGCTCTCCCATGTTTGTCTAGTAAGAATGTTGACATTGGAGCCCAAGTCCAGAATAATATAATCCATATCATAGTCTCTTGTTTGTGTAGTCATTCTTAGTTCGCGACCAATCTTCATTTTGCTTCTGATATGGTTAACCCATTTTTCTAATTGCAACTCTTCTTGGGGTTTTTCTATTAAAGTTGTGAATTCTACGACAGCATCTTTATCTTGGATTAGCTTTAAGCAAATTTTAAATAATTATTTTAATTTACTATCATTTCCAGTTGGTTTCTTTCGGATTAGCTAGTCAAATATTTTAGGCATCTCCATTATTGGTCTTCCTCAATTCGACGCTTGATTTATGTCGATGAATTCTTATCGCGCGTCCAAGAATACTTTGTTTTATTTTTTAATGTCAAATGGAACTTTCCTTTGTGTTGTCGATCACACCTGCGGTTTTCCATACAATGCTTCTTGGTCCGCTCCTATCACAACACCTCCTCTTGTCATGATAATTATATGTGGATCCCTTGGTTCAGAAAAATTTTATGGATATTCTGATTGGGGTTCAGATTGGGATTATGCAGTGGATTCGGATTTCCCACCTTTCTAGCATGCCATTTGGAAATCAGTTGAGGACATTCCTCAACAGTGTGTTCAACGGCCTTACAATACGAACATGTCTTCGTAGGACTCGCACAATCCCTAGAAAAATGTCTAGGCTGCCCACAATTATAACATATAATATGGCATCTTTCATGACCAAATCTTCCTCCTTGTCCTCAGCCTCTTAAATTTCCACCCCCTGGGTTGAGGGTATTTTTTTTGTGGGTACTAATTATGTGGATATTGGGGTTGAGGATACTGAGCTTGTGAATATTTTGTTGGACACAATGGTCACACTGAGAGGGGGGGGTGAATCAGTGTGTGAGCAATTTAAACTTTTTGACCTTCAATTAATCAATTAGAATATATCAAGCATTATGTTACCAATCACATTATCATATTCATCAGTTAAATTATAAGCACAAGAAATGCATCAAAGAGAGACAAAACAATATATGTAATGTAATATTTATTTATTTGCAATGGAATACTTCAATATTCACGATTACAATCAACACCAACTGATGAAAAGAGCACCAACTCTTATAACAAGACCCAGCCTGGTTTTCTTAGTTCCAACTAAGAAAGGGTTTTGGAGTCCAATCCTCTAGTGCAAGACTCAGCTTGCATCAAGCTCTGCTCATGTATCTCTACACATCAACCTTTGTTGGTCAACCTCTGCTCATCACTCTTTGCTTGTCAATCTGCTTATTAACAATGTTGGTCAATCTATGGTCATCACTCTTTGCTTGCACAATCTGCAAATCAAAATTGATGGTCAATCTCTGCTCATCACTCTTTGCTTTCTCAATCGCCTCATCAACATTGTTGATTAATCTCATCTCATCACTCTCAACCATTCCCAGTCAAGCATATCACTTGGTCATCTCTCATCATCTTGTTCACAGTCATGTCGTTGTTTTGTCATGTCATTGTATGCTAATTGGTTCAAGAATTTTCATCTTAGGGTGTTAACAAGTATATATCATCATTATTGTAGAGTATGCATCATCATCATCATCATCATCATCATAGAATATACATCAGTATCATAGTATATGCATTGTGTATCAATATCATCATCATAGTATGCATAGTGTATGCATCATCATCATCATGGATTGTCAATGGGTCTGCATCATATGTGTATCATTATCATAGAGTAGACCCCAACAATTTGTCAAACCTTAGACTTTGTATCAAGCTGCCATTGTGGATGACCTGAAAAACTCGGGACTGTTGTATATGATGTCAAATTATGGATTGTTTATACGTTGAGGAAGATTCAATTCGTGACTGTGTAAAATCTTTGGAAGTCCTCAAGCATGGACTGTTTATACCCCAAAGAAATCAACTGTTGAGTATCAAATTCGGTGGACCATCAACCTAACCTCTTTCAAATTGTTCAAGCATGAAGGGTATGCTTATGCCTGCTCATGTCCATCAACAAAAACTTAGACTGTGCAAGCACTCGGACTGTTCACGCTGATAAAACCCCAAAGAAGTCTATTGTAACAAGATCGGGTTAAGCATCAACTAGATCAAAACTCAGACTGTAAATGATGGATAAAACTCGGACAGCCTGAGAAAACTAACATCTATATCAGCTCGCATACATTGTATATTACCTCAAGTTTGGGACTGAGGAAGATTTAACTTCGAATTGTGTGTAGATTCGTTGTTGCATCATTTCTCTATTGACCCAAATTTCAAAGCTACAAAAAAAACCTTCCAAGACATTGTTGTTGATGATCACCACCGAATTTCCTTAGTCAAATTGCCTCAGTCCAAAATAGTTCAAGCGAGCTCACTACATCATCTTCATTGGATTCATTTGGAGTGTGAGAATGACTTGTATTTATACCTTTTTGATGTTTTCCACATCCTCAAATTAGGGCAGACTTGTAGGTTTTTATTATTTTGTATTCTTGTTTTGTCATAAAACCATTAAGAAGGTCAACCTAATTATTTATTATTTTTGTTTTAGTTTTTGTTGCACAAGTCTTTAATGGTCAATATGTCTTAGGGTTAATTGTAATTTAACCCAATACTTCTTCAAAAGTCAATCTTAGAGTTTGATCATACTCCAACAAGTTATCAAAGTTACCACATATACCTTCAAGTTCACCACAATCCTCAAGGGCTTCATCAATGTGTCAAGTTCCATGCCGCCAAAAATAAAAGGTACATACCATATTCAAGGTTTTCAATACCCCATCACCACACAAGTGACCCACATTACCTTCACCATTCCTTCAAGGGTGAAAGGACCAGCAAACCATCATTTTGGGGGGTTCCAAATCGTTCTCAGTCCCTAGGACCATCTCCAAGGGATCCAAAAGCCCATCAACCCACACATCATCTCCTTCAAGGGTTCAAGGACCATTAATTCACCAAGTGTGGGTCCATGGACTTCTTCACCGTGCAAGAGGCTTCATTATAACACCTCGATTTTGACCCCATGGTATCGAAATTGTACATGATGTATCTATTGTATTTAAATCATGGCAAGGAGCTCAAGGCCAAGGCCCTGCCATTGATTTGGTGTTTTATGTATCGGTGATCAAGGTTGATTCCGATGGGTATAGTGCTAAGTCAGGCATGTTACATTTTGAAGTATCATGTAAATATACAATTTAATAAAATACCACAACTAGCTATGCACTACAATGTGAGAGATGGGGGCATGATTTCACAAGGAATAGGGAGGGGAGTTAGTCAAGATCCTGAGCCAATAGGGTGAGACTAGATGTCAATGGGGAAACCCATAAACCCTCAGCTACCTTTTTGTCCTCTAACCTCAATCATTCACTTCCTCCAGAAGAGTGGTTGAGGCAGTTAATGCCTTGGGAAGATCAAGGGATGGCAGTCAAATTTTGTGTCTGATAAATCCTGTGGCCTACAGTTTGGGGAAGCCACGTTCTTGCTTCTAAAGCAAGCAATCGTCGGGATGCGTTCCCATCCCGTCATTTCCCTGATTCGCTCAGAACCTTTTGGGATATATTCTGCATTCCATTCGGGGAAGGGGTTTGTTCGTTGTTCATTATCATGAGTCACAGAACGGGTTGTTCTGCATCGTTTCTTTGTGTTACAGAGTGGTATGCAAACCTGGTCATATGTGTTACAGTGTGGAGCCCTGTATTGCTGAGTTACCTTGTGTTTTGTTGTTATGTGTGCCCTCGTTTGGGTTTGAACTATATGCAAGACTTAGGAGTGGAAGAGATGTCGAATGGGATTAATAAACCTGGTGCATAGAGGAACCTCATGAAAAGATAAGAGTGGTTGGTGAATCTTCTATACACACCCTTAAGAGCACTAGAAGGGAAGGAATGGCCCGAGGGACTGTGTAGCAACGAAGGGGATGCTTCCTTGTATTGGGTGTGTAGGTATTGTGGATGCTAGGCTAGATAGATCTTTTGGAAGTGTCCCTAGCTCTTGAATGAGCCACTAACTTAGCCATTCTTCCTTTCCACTGCCTTAGTAGCCTGTGAAACCCAAACATATATTGGCTTAGCTAACATCCTGTGAAACCCAATTGTGTATTGGCTTGGTTGGGCAGCCTGTGAAACCCAATATGATATTGGCTTGGTTGTGTCTTGTTGTGCATTTGTCCATGTGTAACCCTAAGCTGGACAGCCTGTTGAACCCAAATGCTAGCTGGCTTGGTTGAATAGCCTGTGAAACCCAGCAGTGAGATGGCTTGGCTGAGTATCCTGTTAAACCCATATGTTAGTTGGCTTGGCTGGTCCTTAATGTGAATGTTGGATTGATTGTGTGCAGTCTGTTAAACCCAACTGTTAGATGGCTTATCTGAATAGCCTGTTACACCCAGCAGTGTATTGTCTTGTTTTCTTGCATCCTGTTAAACCCAATTTTGTATTGGCTTGGTTGGATAGTCTGTGAAACCCAAAAGTAGGTTGGCTTGACCGTGTTTGATGTGTTCGGGCTATGTTTGAACCTTAGTTCCCTAGTTCCTTGTGTAATTCATTCCCAGCTCGGGGGTGGTAGTTGTGTTGAGAGATTAATGAACACGACTGGCCTATGGTTGGGTGGAACATTGCAGCGACATAGCTAGTTGTGGGACATCTTCATCTTCAAGATAAGTATTCTATGGTGTGTTATTTATGCAATGTATTTGCTTATGAATATACTGATTATGTAGAATGATTATGAATGAATTAAGTAAAGTTTATTGTTGGTTAAATGTCCCTGCATTTGTATATGTTTATTCCTTTCATTTCCACTGCATTTTTCTTATGATCATGGAGGCTAGAAGCCTCGTGACAGGGTCAAAAATGTAGTTATCTTAAGGTAAGATGTGTTTTTCCACACTTCCAGATCCGCATGCGGAAGGAAAAAGGCAGGAGGTGGAAAGAGAAGTTGAAATAGGGAAGAATGTTGGTTTTATGCACCCTGGGATCCACCTGTGGAAGGTGGAAGGGAGAGATGGAAAAGATCTGAAATCCGCCTGCGGAAAGTGGAAGGCGGGAGGCGGAATCGAAAAGAAGAAATAGAAATGAGGCCAAGTATCGAGTTTCTGCAATACGAAGTTTTCCCACGAAATGTGGAAGGTGAATAAATAAAGGTAAGCGATTGTTGAGTTCTTATTCCCGAAGTCTGCAGTGGAAAGGCGGAAGGAGAAATGTGGAAGGTGGAATGCGGAAGGCGAAATGTGGTCAAAGGATTTTGATGTGTTTCAAGTTTCTGATTCCTGAAGTCTGCACTGCGGAAGGAGAAAAGGGGAATGCAAAAAAGCATGGAATCGCAGTGATGTTTCATAGAGTTCTGATTTCCTCAAGCTCCACTATGGAAGGCGGAAGCCCAGAAGGGAGAAGTCGAAAGAGTCAGTTCAGTGCGGAAACGACTCTTATAGTTGTAGAATGGATCTGTAGGTTGTGGAACGACTGTTACAGTGGTTTCCAAGCCTAAGAATGAATGTTAAAGGATGTACATGACCCATGAATGTGTTTAAAGAGAAAGAAATAACAAGTTTTAAATTATTCTGCATATCAGTGAGGTGTATGGGCACCGGGTTCATGGTCATCGTAGTATCAGATTGATCAGTTGAAGTCGCGCTCCTCCCTTATGTGCTGACGTAGAGGGGAGGGTACATGACATTGTGGTATCGGAGGCAATGGTTGCAACATTGGGCCTAGATGGGCCAAGTGAATAGTTTTCAGAGATATTGGTTGCAACATTGCAGCTAGCAATGATGTTTAATCTATGAAATTGTTACACAACTAACTATATGTTTATTAAACACATTTTGCAGACTCATAGTGCAGTTTGGAAAACTTGGTTTGTGGATCGGCCATGAGAACCTACAGTATGAATGATGCGCAGGACCCCTATGGACTTGAGGCAGATGCCATGGGTGAGAACATACGGGTCAGAAATATTGAAACAAAGTCTAATGGGAAGAGATATCAAGAGACTCCCCCATATATTACAGCCTCCATGAGAAGCCTAAGGGTGGACATGCAAAGTTACAGAGAAGGTAATGAAAGAATGACTAAAGCTCGAGAAAAGTAGAATCACCTGAACACAGCCATGCTGCAGAGTTTGATAGACATCCAAAGGTAGATGAACTCTGGACATCAGGCATTAAATCCTGGAGGATGTAGGAGCAGTTCCAGAAATAGAAAGAAGTCTTCTAGTGGATCACCTAACTCTGAAGGATCCACTGGGGGTTCAAGCTATTCATCTCATTGTAATAAGAGGAACAGGTGTTACTGGAACAATTCACATGATGAATTTAAGAAGGCAAGGCAACCTACCTTTAATGGTGAGGTAAAGACCGGTCAAGAAGCTGAAGCTTGGCTTCGTGGGATGAGAAAATATTTCCAAGTTCAAGACTACTCGGGAAATATGAAGGCAAGGGTAGACATCTTCAATATGAATGGAAGGGAATCCATATGGTGGGAGCACCTCAGACAGGTGAAGAATATCAATGACAGAAATATTGTGTAGAAGTAGTTCACGAATCATTTCAAGCAGAAGTACCTCTCTGACAGGTACTATGATGACAAGATTAAAGAGTTCCGTGAGTTGAAATTGGGACAACTGACCATGGAAGAATATGAAAACAAATTCTTGGACTTTTTGAGGTATTTCAAGTATATCAAAGATGGTAAGGTGAAAATACAATGCTTCCTAAGTGTATTAACTCAGTCATACAAATACAGGATTAAGTTTGATGAACCTAGAACTATAGAGGAGGCTATAAGAAATTCCAAGTATTGCTATGATTAGAACAAAAGCAAACCTGATTCCCATAAGGCATAGAAGGATAAGAAGAGTAAGAAATTTAACCAATGGAAGAAAGGTTTCAAACCTTCTCACTTTTGAAATCAGCAAAGGCATCCATCACAAGCTGTAACTAAGCTAGCCAGAGTGATGAGAGACTGGCCAAGAGATCCAAAAGAGATCAGAGAACCACTCCAATGTTGGATATGTGGAGAAAACCATAAGTGTGGGAACTATCTGCTTGAGAATGGGTATGTAAGGAAAGCTCACAACATTCAAGAAGTTGAAACTGTGGCTCAAGTAGCAAGGACCATCCCTAGAATTTATGCAGTGCTAGAGGACCGCCAGGCAGATCATCAATCAACTAAGGTTTAAGTTGAAGGTAAGATTGTTGATCAATCTGTTTATGTTTTGATTAACCCTGGATCTACTCATAATTATATTACTCCTAGAATTGTTGAGATTTGTTCTTTTAAGAAGTTAAAGCATAGAAAATCATGGTTAGCTCAACTAGCCACTGGAACCAAGAGAAAAGTTAGTGAAGTGGTAGAGAAATGTCCATTATTCATGGATGGGTTGGTCGCCTATGCAGACTTGAATGCCCTGCCACTTGGTTCCTATGATATTCTCATTGGGATGGATTGGTTAGAAGTGCACAGAGTTAAGCTTGATTGTTACAATAATACTTTTGAATGCATGGATGATGAAGGAAATCCAAGGGTTATAAGAGGCATTCCAAAGGTGATTTTCGTTAGGCAGATTTCAGCAATGCAGCTGCAAGAGTTGTTGGGAAAAAAGTATATCAGGCCTAGTGTGTCCATGTGGAGAGCACCAGTTCTGTTTGTGAAAAAGAAAGATGGCACACTTAGGTTGTGTATTGATTACAGACAATTGAACAAAGTCACTGTGAAGAATAAATACCCTTTATCTCGAATTGATGACCTTTTTTATCAAATGAGAGGAGAAAAGGTATTTTCCAAGATTGACTTGAGGTTTGGTTACCATCAGGTAAGAATCAAGGATGGAGATATTCATAAGATAGCCTTCAGAACAAGGTATGGACACTATGAGTTTGTAGTGGTACCATTTGGTCTCACAAATGCACCAGCTACGTTCATGTGTATCATGAATAGTGTTTTTAGCAAGTATATGTACAAGTTTGATCTTGTCTTCCTTGATGACATTCTTATTTATTCTAAGAATAAGGAAGAGCATGAAGAACATTTGAGAATAACATTGAAATTGCTAAGGGAGCATAAGTTGTATGCAAGGTTGAGAAAATGTGATTTTTATAAAGATAAAATTCATTATTTGGGTCACATTATCTCAGAGGAAGGAATATATGTGGACCCTAAGAAGATTGAGGCCATTATGAATTGGCCAACCCAAAGAAATGTGACATATGTGAGATATTTTATGGTACTTGCAGGATACTACAGGAGGTTCATTGAAGGATTCTCCAAGGTTACACATCCAATCACTTCTTTGCAAAAGAAGGGGAAAAAGTTTGAATGGAAACCAATATGTCAAGAAAGCTTCCAGCAGTTGAAGAATCTTCTTACAAGTGCACCAATTCTGAAAATCGCAGACCCGGAAAAATACCTTGTGGTATGCATTGATGCATGCAATCAAGGACATGGAGGATTTCTTATGCAAGACAACCATGTGGTATGCTATCAGTCAAGAAATTTGAAGGAGCATGAGAAGAACTATGTTACTCATGATTTAGAACTTGCAATCATAGTACATGCTCTCAAGATGTGGAGGCATTACTTAATGGGAAGAAAATTTGAGCTAAGGACAGACCATTGTGGTTTGAAATACTTGTTTAATCAACCAACGTTGAATGCTAGGAAAGCTAGATGGCTATATTTTTTGTGAGTTTTATTTTGAAATCAAACACATAAAAGGAAAAGAAAGTGGTTGATGCACTCAGCAGGATGGTGCATGAAATGCATGTGGCATCTCTTAGTATTTTCCAACCGGATTTGAGGCAGCAGTTTGTTAATCATACTGCTGAGGATGAAATGTATGTGTAGATAAAGGACAAGTTGCAGCAGTAAAATATTGAAAAGAAGTATGAGGGATATAAATTGGAAGAAGATGAACTTCTTACCTATAAGAACAGAATTTATATTCCAAATGTGACAGGCTTGAGGAGAATTATTATGGATGAAATCCATCAAGCTCCATATTCTAGTCATCCAGGATATCAGAAAATAATTGCTACATCCAAAAAGAAGTATTTCTGGCTAGGAATGAAAAAGCCCACTGTTGAGTATATTTCTAAGTGCATGAAATGTCAGTAGGTGAAGGTTGAGCATCAACAACCAGTAGGTTTATTGCATCCTTTTCCATTCCCAGAATGGAAATAGGAAGTTATTTCCATGGGTTTTATTATAGGATTGCCAATGACTGTGAGGC
The DNA here is from genome assembly GCA_001517045.1 of Pseudotsuga menziesii. Classification (NCBI taxonomy): domain Eukaryota; kingdom Viridiplantae; phylum Streptophyta; class Pinopsida; order Pinales; family Pinaceae; genus Pseudotsuga; species Pseudotsuga menziesii. Next base: position 68,110 of record LPNX010819481.1, on the reverse strand, counting down.
AACATGATTCCATCATGGTTATGGTGGACAAGTTGACAAAGGCATCGCATTTTATACCATTCAATTCCACGTATAAGGCAGATTCCATTGCAAAAAATTCATGAAGGAGATTTTCATATTGCATGGATTGCCTGAGGCAATAATTTCTGACAGAGATACCAAGTTTACTTCCAACTTTTGGAAAAGTTTGTTTTCATATTTGGGTACAAAGTTGAACTTTAGCACCGCCTACCATCCTCATACTGATGGGAAAACAGAGAGAGTGAATTGGGTTCTTGAAGACATGCTTCACATGTATGTGATGGACAAACCATCCAAGTGGGAGGATTATCTACACTTGGTAGAATTTTCCTATAATAATGGACACCAAGCATCATTGGGAATGATTCCATATGAAGCTATGTATGGAAGAAGGTGTAGGAAACCAATGACTTGGGATAATCCAGTGAACAGGATTGTGCTTGGTCTAGAATTGCTCAAGGAAATGGACCAAGAGGTTGCAAAGATCAGGCAGAACCTGAAAGTAGCCCAAGACAGACGGAAAATCTATGCAGATAAGCATAGAGTGCATAGAGAGTTCAGTGTTGGGGATCATGTTTACCTTAGAGTGAGGCCAAGGAAGAGTTCCTTGAAACTTGGAAGTTGTTCCAAGTTGTAACCTAGATATTGTGGGCCTTTTGAAGTGCTTGAAAGAATAGGGCCAGTTGCATATAGACTTGTATTTCCTGCTAGCACTAGAGCTCATAAATTTTTTCATGTTTCTTTTCTCAAGAAATATGTACATGATCCTAACCATGTGATAAATTGGGATGTGATCCAAGTGGAACCCGAGGGAGAGTTCCAAACCGAGCCATTGTGCATCCTCGAGAAGAAGGTCACAGTGCTGTGGAATCATGTCGTTGAACAGGTAAAGGTGTCGTGGAAGCACTACAGTCCGTATGAGGCTACGTGGGAGCTAGAGGATGCCATGCGATTGGGACATCCATTTTTGTTCAATTTTGTAAACCACCAAGGAGAGTGATAATGAAAGGGGGGGAATGTAACACCCCGATTTTGACCCCATGGTATCGAAATTGTACATGACGTATATATTGTATTTAAATCATGGAAAGGAGATCAAGGCCAAGGTCCTTCCATTGATTTGGTATTTTGTGTATCGATGATCAAGTTTGATGCCGATGGGTATAGTGTTAAGTTAGGCACATTACATTTTGAAGTATCATGTAAATATACAATTTAATAAAATACCACAACTAGCTATGCACTGCAACGTGAGAGATGGGGGCATGATTTCACGAGGAATAGGGAGGGGAGTTAGTCAAACTCCTGAGCCAATAGGGTGAGACCAGATGTCAATGGGGAAACCCATAAACCCTCAGCTAAATTTTTGTCATATGTCCTCAATAATTCAATTCCTCCAGAAGAGCGGTTGATGTAGTTAATGCCTTGGGAAGAGAAAGGAATAGCAGTCATATTTTGTGTCTTAGCAAGTATGCAGCCTATAGTCTGGGGAAACTGCATTATTGCTTCTGAATCAAGCAATCATGGGGATCCATTCCCATCCCATCATTTCCCCGAGTCACTTAGAACACTTTGGGATATATTCCTCATTCCATTCGGGGAAGTGGGTTGTTCGTTGTTCACTATTCTGAGTCGCGGAACAGGTTATTCTGCAGTGTTTCTCTGTGTTACAAAGTGGTATGCAAACATGGTCATCTTTGTTACAGTGTGGAGCCCTGTCTTGATGAGTTAGCTTGTGCTTTTTTGTTATGTGTACCATGGTTTGGGTCTGAACTGTATGCAAGACTTAGGAGTGGAAGAGACACTGAATGGGTTTGATAAACCTAGTGCAGAGAGGAACCTCATGAAAAGATAAGAGTGGTTGGTGAATCTTCTATGCACACCCTGAAGAGCACTAAAAGGAAAAGCATAGCCCGAGGGAATATGTAGCAGAGAAGGGGATGCTTCCTTGTATTGCGTGTGTAGGTATTTTGTATTCCAGTCCAGATAGATCTTGTGGAGGTGTCCTTAGCTCTTGAATGATCCACTAGCTTAGTGATTCCTCCTTTCCACTGCCTTAGCAGCCTATGAAACCAACTGTGTATTGGCTTGGTTGGGAAGCCTATGAAACCTAATCGGATATTGACTTGGCTGTGTCCTTTAATGCATTTTGCCATGTGTAATCCTTGGCTGGACAGCTTGTTAAACCCAACTATTAGTTGGCTTGGCTAGATAGCCTTTGAAACCCAGCAGTGAGACAGCTTGGTTGAGTATCCTCTTAAACCCATTTGTTAGTTGGCTTGGTTGGTCCTTAATGTGAATGTTGGCTTGAATGTGTGCAGTCTATTAAACCCAACTGTTTGTTGGCTTGGATGGATATCCTGTTAAACCCAGCAGTGTATTGCCGTGTTTTCCTGCAACCTGTTAAACCCAATTGTGTATTGGCTTGGCTAGAAAGTCTGTGAAACCCAACTATAGGTTGGCTTGACTGTGTTTGATGTGTTATGATTATGCGTGAGCCTGCGTTCCCTAGTTCCTTGTGGAAGTCATGCCCAGCTAGGTGAGGGCAGTTGTTTTGAGAGATTAATGAACACAAGTAACCTATGGTTGGGTGGAACGTTGCAGCAACATAGCTAGTTGCGGGACAAATTCATCTTCAAGATAAGTATTCTCTATTGTGTTATTTATGCGATGTATTTTCTTATGAATATACTAATTATGTAGAATGCTTATGAATGAATTAAGTAGAGTTTATTGTTGATTAAATGTCCCTACATTTGTATCTGTTTGTGCCTTGCATTTCCATTGCATTTTTCTTATGATCATGGAGGCTAGAAGCCTGGTGACAGGGTCAGAAATGCAGTTATCTTAAGGTAAGATGTGTTTTTCTACACTTTCGGATTCTCCTACGGAAGGAAAAAGGAAAGAGGAAAAAAGAGAAGTTGAAATAGGGCAGAATGTTGGTTTCCACACATCGGGATCTGCCTACAGAAGGCAGAAGGCAAAGGTGGAAAAGAGCCAAAATTTATATGGTAAAAAGCATATTTCCGCACCCCGAAATCTGCCTGCGGAAGGCGGGACGCAAAAATCGGAAAGAAGAAAGAGAAATGAGTCCAAGGTCAGGTTTCTACGATCCGGAGTCTGCCCATGGAATGCAAAAGGTAGAAGGAGAAAAGAGGAAGGTGAATAAATAAAGGTAAGAGATTGTTGAGTTCTTACTCCTGAAGTCTGCAGTGGAAAGGAGGAAGGCGGAATGTGGTTAAAGAATTTCGTCGTGTTTCAAGTTTCTGATTCCTGAATTCCGCACTGCGGAAGGAGGAAAGAGGAATGCAGAAAGGCATGAAATCATAGTGACATTTCACATATTTTTTACTATTGCAAGCCGCACTACAAAAGGCAGAATTCAAAAGATTCAGTTCAGTGCGGAAATAACTCTTCTGGTTGCAGAATGGATCCGTAAGCTGCGGAACAACTATTACTGTGGTTTCCAAGCCTAAGAATGAATGTTAAAGGATGTACATGACCCATAATTGTGTTTAAAGAGAAAGAACTAACAAGTTTTAAATTATTCTACATATCAGTCAGGTGTATCAGTTGAATTCGTGTTCCTCCCTTATGTGCTGACGTAGAGGGGAGGGGATGTGGCATTCATGGGCTTTTTCAACCACTGTAACCACACAAGGGGACCTCCAAGAGTCAAGATCCATCATACTATCACCTGTGGGGTTTCCAACCCTTCTCCTAGGGTACCATGACCCCATCAAAGCATAAATGACCACAAAATGGGTCATTAATGCTTCTTCAACCCATTAAGAAAATCTCCATCATTCACAAGGGATTCAACACCATAAACAAGGTCTTCATCATCATCACCAGGGTCTTCAGCATCATCAATAAGGTGGTGGCTCCAAGATCCAACCTTTTGGGTACAAGGACCTTGCAGGACTTCACAAAAAGCTTCAAGGCACAACCTATCTCTGTAAGGGCTCCAAAGCACTTGATGTGAGGGTACTAGGATTATCCATACCTGTGCACTGCAAGAGGGACTTAGTGGCATCAATGACAACTTGTGGGTCCATTATAAGTCCCATGTTGGCATCAATGACAATTCAATCAACATATTTATCCTGTCGATATTGAGCCTAAGCCCGCCCAGCTTGCATCTACTCTTCGTTCTTCATTAAATAGGTATCCATTGTTTTCTCTTGCAGCGGCTGATATGCTATGCAATCCTTCTCATCATGGCCTACTAATCTGCAAAATTTACAATATAAACTAGTCCGCATACTTACAATATTCTGTAAGTACAAACACACTTCTGACCAATGGCCTCTAGTCTAGCATATTCTACACCAAGGAATCCCTTGTGTATTTATCGGTTTTGGCGCTCCCAATGCGACATAGTTCATAAACATCGGGAAATTATATTTATGTTGTCCCTATATTATGCATCTGGTACACCACATTTCTTCTTGGATCCCTTTCCCCTTTTTAATATCATGAAGTTGTAGCGTAAGATTGGCTAGTTGCAACTGGATTTTCATCATCCCTACAGTAATATCTCCCAAAGGTGAGGATTCCAATTTCATATCCAGTTCGAGAGCCTTAGTCTGCGACACAATATTTTGTTGCATCACAGGGATTCGGATATGCGGTAAAAACAACACAATAAACCATTCTTTTTGTTGAACACCCGAAATCTGGAAACTTACTTGAGCCATCAACATCTTAAATCTTTGGTCGAAATCCCAAACAGATTCCGTAGACAATTGCTTAATCTCTTTTATCTCTGTTATACACTGATATTTATATTTGGGCTTTCTCAATTCATCTACTAATCCTGCTCAGATTTGGTCTAGTGTTTTCTGTGTGACTCATGTCGAAACCATAGAGAACTTCATGTACCATTCCAAAGCACGACCACTAAGGGTTCTGATCATTTGATCCTTCTTTATGACTTCACCTTGCACCTATCGCACAGTCCACACAGATTCACATAGAAACCAATGTTGCTATGGGTCTTCTAGACCATTTTTGTTAAATATCGATAGCTTAATATCGGTCTAGGCCATTATATTTGTTCTAGGAACTGCTCAACTAGTGGGAATTTATTATCTATTATTCCCACCATTATTGTTACTTTGATTAACAAACCCACTGGGAGATGAGTTTCGAGATCTTACCTCTGAAGACGTACGTGGGGTCATGGGTGTGTCGTACTCGTACTTTGGGTCTAGGGCATCTTCTTCTTCTTCCCTTTTAGATATAGGCTGATATTTCTCTTCCTCGTTGCAAGAACCTTTGTCCAAGTGCGATGTCAACTCATAGTCTTCTTCAGTCATACTGCAAATTTCTCTTCTAGTCACAGTCCTTCTTATCTTTCCCAGCTGAAATATTCTTCCACTTCTTAGACGTCCACCTTCTAGTTCAGTGTTGTTATCAACAGGGAACATCTCAGCTTACTTTTCTCCATTTTTCTCACACTTTGTTTGTGACATATCACAGGTCTCCACGCACAAATATTTACTCGTCGAACTCCATTCTCAGGATCCTTTTCTCACATACAAGCATCTTTATCCAAATCCTTAAAGATGTCATGTATCATCCCCTCATCCCATGGAAAATTTTTCTTTCTGCCTCACTGCATGATGTTATTGTATCGACAGCAAATTTAGTGATGTATCCTTCCAAAATACTATCAACCCAGAACTCAACCGCCCTAGATATGGGGTTGCTAACACTTTTCAGTCGTTGAATCAGCTTAGGACTCCACTCTATCGATTCTCTTTCTTGGAAATTTTTATGTTGGGTTGCTAGCTTTAACAACCACTCATATAACAAAACAGGAAATTTGCAAAAGAATATCTCATGAATATCGGTATAAATGTACCGCTCTAACCACTCTTTTGGGTTCAGTCGAGATCCTTCACTCTCTTCCAGTGCAAAATCTAGTGTTTTAAACTCTACCCAATCTTAAATTTATGTCTTCGTCGGGTACCAAAACATATCCCTTGCCAAAATGATTCAAGGGTCCTGGAAATGGAACCATTTGTTGGCTTTCTTCCTCCGATCAACCTAGGTTGAGGTCCTTGGTAGTCAACAAAGACCCAAATAGAGTCCCACTAGAGCAGAGCTTAGTTGGCAGCACATACGACAAAGATGCAATCTCACCCGAGGTATCTTTATGGGGAACTGCCATAACCAGGTTTCTGCAGTTGGGTGTGGATTTCTACTCTTGTTGTACCTTATTACAGCGCTCGATCGAAGCTAGGGATTATAATTCCTACTCCTTGTCTATTTATACAAGTTAATAGGCTATTTACCAGTTAACACATCTTGCAGCATTCAACATGAAGGACATATCATATATTCATTCAATAAGCAGTGCGGCATATACATACATGAGATTATTCATAAACAGAAGGGATGTGACACATTCATATCTACTTATTCACAATATGCATACATTCAACATAAACACACTCATCACATACACACAGAAGCAACATTTAACGTGGAAACCCATCTGGGAAAAACCACAAAGGTGCTCTTCATCTAGCATGAGAAATATATCAGCACCTTTTGTCTACGCACTCAACTTGCAGAGTGTGTTTTATATATTATTTACAACTTATACAGAATTCTCTCCTCTCATGCTCTCTAGTCTTGGATCATTGAATTTTTACTCTCCTTCACTCTATCGTCGATCCGCACATAGCCTAGAATGACTCTCTTCTCTACAACTCTACAACTCTAAGAATAACCCACTCTACTTCTTCAGCATCTAGGACAAGAGCCAGAGGGAGACCAACCAGCACACAACTTCGGTTCTCCATTTTATAAGCTCTTACATGTCGTAATCAACCAACTCTAATATGTTAGCCGACATCTTGTCATTCATATTCTCGTACATTTAGTTACAACTGACAGTAGGCACTATCGACCCAAAAATTCAAAATATGCTTTGTTACCCAAGCATGCTTTATTCTAACTGACTTCTTACCCAAGATCACTTGAACTATCCCTTTCAACTGTTGTACTCTTCTTCTATCGTGGTTCCTTCCGCCACAGTTGCTCTCGTCACAACTCCTCTTCTGTCGCAGACTCTTCCATCGATGGTTTCTCTCGTCATAGCTTCTCCTTCGTCGCAGCTTCCTCTATCGTCTAACCAGAATCTTCATATACCCAAGCAGAATTATGTCTGAATTCTACCTATCTTTTCCTAGGGCCAACAACTATGGAGATCCTCTTGGATCACTCTCTGACATGCCACTTTCTTGTGGTGTTCCTATGACTATCTTCTCTATATGAATCCCATGGTATGAATAGTAACTATCAAACTCCTTGCTGCAATATTCACCTCCATTATCAAATCTAAGACGCTTTAATCTTTTCTCGGTCTCATTCTCAACCAAATATTTCTACTTCTTAAAAGTAGCAAAAACATTAGATTTATGTCTAATGTAATAAACCCCAAGTTTTTCTAGTTGCATCATCAATAAAAGTAACATAATAACCAGATCCATCAGGATATTTTACCTAAGTCGGTACTCATACATCTGTATGCACAAGATCTAACTTTTCACTCTTCTTTTGTTTCCCAGCCCTGAAAAATCTAACTCTCTTATGCTTTCCATAAACACAGTTCTCACATAATTCCAAACTTACATGTTTCAGATCTGGAAGCAATTTCCTTGAGTGGAGAATTTGTGTCCCCTTCTCACTCATGTGGTCAAGCCTATGATGCCACAACATTGTACCTATTTCTGTGGAATCTACAGAGATAGAATAATAAATATTATGAGGACATAAATACAACGTGCATATCCTATCTCCCTTTGTTATTACCAGTGCTCATTTAGTGATCTTCCACCACGTTTTTACAAACACAGACAAACAACCTCTATCTTCCAATTTCCCTGTTGAGATCATATTTCTTTTCATAGCAAGAATATGCCTTACATATTTTAACATCCATTCATTTCCATTATTTCACTTAATCCGTACCTTACCCATTCCAACAATTTTACATGGTTCATCATCCCCCATTAAAACATGTCCCAAATCACCTGAAACAAAATCATGAAATTATTTCCTATAGGGTATATCATGACATGAAACCCTCGAATCTACTACCCAATAATTGCTAGTATTATCTAATGCAAGAATCAAAGCATCTTGTAACACATCACCTGCTACATTACCTTCTTGAGTAGTCTCTTGTTGCTCGTCTCATTTCTTCTTTGGAGCTCTGCAGTCTTTATTCAAATGTCCTCTCTTACCACAGTTCCAGCACTCTTTCCAAGTCTGGACTTGGATCTAAGGCTTTCTAGACTCGTTGCGATAACCCATACTCTTTCCTCTCTCCCTTTGTATTCCCCTACTCTCCATGGTCAATGCATTACCTGATGTCTCACATGTGTTTTTTCTTCACATTTCCTCACTATGAATAACACCAACAACTTCATCAAATTGATAAGTGTTTGAACCAGAGACAAAGTTACTTACAGAGTTCCTTTCTGGCTTATAAAGATTTTGGTTGAGCTCTTTAGGGCTTAAGGCAATATTCTTCGGGCCCCTTTAAAATCTCTTGTGTGCTTCAAGGACTAAAAGAAATTGAGTGATAACAATATGGATGTAGGTGTTGTTATCACACATTGTAGTTGGAGCTACCATGATGCAGAGCTTATAGTCCGAGATATGAGACAGTTCTTTTTCATGGCATTGGATGTTCCCATGTACATAATGATCGGATGGGATCTATTTTTCAGAGCTTTGATCCAGTATCCCCTTGTCAGGATTGATCCAACATAACCTCGTTGAGATTATTTTGGTTTAGTTAAGTTTCATTTATGGAATAATAGAGTAAGCTGTAGTGTATTTCATTTTCCCATGGTTCCAAAGACAAGTGTATGGTTAAGCATGTATACAGGTTGCATTTGGGTGTATCATTATCTCTATTGATTATTTTAATAGTTGTGATTTGGCATGTTTAGATGATAATAATATATTATATTGGTTTGAGTAACTTGTGCCATGAGTAGTTAAATGATCTTTTATGTATGCTCACTAGTATTTCCTACCCTAAGCAGACTTGACCTTATCCTGTTGTGTTGGCACCATGTTTCACTTTGACCACCCATTTGTATCTTCCATTTTGAAATTTACCCTAGACTTGTACTTTGACTTGTGAGATTAAATACCTTCCCCCACTTGGATCTTTATGTTGGATAGACCCCATGTTGAAATGTGTCTTGGCTCTAAGTTGTGCAACAGAACTTACAGAATCCTTGACCCTTCTAGGCAGGAGCACCCACTGGTGTTGTGACATGAGCTAAGGTTGGCTAGTTGCTTGAGTTGTGTCATCTAGGCTTGAAACAAGTTGTACTACCATCATTACATCCATTTATGTGATTCATTGCTATACATATTCTATATGCAAGCCCATGGTAAAAACTGAAAAAAAATGTGCTTTTAAGCACATATAAGAGGGCTATGAAATGAAATGACAAAGGCCAAAAAGTAGATGTGGAACAAATGCTATATCTAAATGATTGTTGACCATAATTTATTGAAATGTAATGATTATTTCCTCATGGAGACCATGGGTTTTCATGTGAGATGGAGTAAGGGATAAGTAATTCTAAGTGTCCCCTAAGATCTATACACTACAGTTTCTTATGTACTCAATGTAAGGGTCCTAGATTCATCCATGGTGCACACAGGACTATTCAGATTACTACCGATCCTTCATTTTGAGTATTTTGACTTGGTCAAACCCAGTTTAACTTGATCAACACAGTTACCGAGGAATTTTGACTACAAGGTTCGAGATTGCATATTTATCTTCTAGATATGTTCAGTACACCATTTCCAGTCTCAGTTGATTATTTTTGGCCATTATACAAAGATATCATGATTTATTATTATTATTATTATTATGGTCATATTTTTATTATTGGACATGGTGTTGGATTCCAAATGCATATTCAAATGGATATATGTGGTATGAGTAGTCATCGTTAGTATTTTTCAGGTCTTTGACTCACTTTGCACACTCAGATCATGTTTTCGGGAAAATGAAAAAGGACATAATGGCACTTTTATTCTACAGCAGTGATTATTATGCATTTTATTCATTAAAAAATGACCATGGCTACTCCAAAAAAATTGATTTGTCTTCTGCTAGTTAGGAAATGTATTAGGGATGTCATTTTATGATTATATGAGTCCCTCCGCATATGTTTCATTCCTTGTATCGTACAGAGGAGCACTTATCATGTTTTTATGTTGGTCCTAGGGAGGACGTCTCCTTGGAGAGGGTCACATCCCTTTGGGAGTTGATGTATTGTTGTATTATATCTTATGTAATTGTATACTGACGGGCCTAGGGTGATTTATTTTCATACGGCATCCCCCTTGTCATGTGTCGTCATTGTTATATCTCACTTGATGTATATTTTTCCTTTCCTAAGGCGTCATTGGGTAAAAGTAAGCCCCCCTTTGATTTGGTATTTATGATCCATGTACATAAAAAGTAAAAATATATCCACCGTGATGATCAACATTGTATCTTTTAATCTTAGCCACTTATTCAAAAAGTGGTTAGGGTTTTGGTCTCTCTCAAATCTATTTAAGAGAGAGGACTCTTCATTGTAAAGGGACTCTTGGTCTGGATTTTTTAATAGAGAAAATTATTTTGTGACTCAATTACTTGTGTGGATGTGTATCATTGTTCTTGGTGAATGATTGAAACTATATTTTGCTTGCATTGGAAGATCTTGGTGGATGGATCTCCTATGTTTTTGGATCCAATTTTATTGTTCACAAGGAGATCGATTTGGAGAGGGGTGCACTTGTGGAGATCCACCTTGTTTCTATAGAGATTATTTTTGTATTATGATTTCTTACCCTCTTATAGTTTGTCTCTTGTTAATAGTAGCTTGGTTTTATAAACGATCTAATTGGTATTTCATTGGTTTAGCGTGAGAGAGGGCGCCCTTGTGGGTTCTCGGGCAATTCACTTAGAGCGAGATATTCGTCATTCTTCCACTTGATCTATGCAGAGATATTCCTCATCACTTCAAAAATCTTCCTCAAACATCAAGTAAATGATCTGGATAAGTTTCTCCATGTTATTTTTCTATCCAAGTGTCATTGCATAATTTTACTCTTAAAACCCTAGTTTAGTAAGTAGGAAATTCATCGAGGCTTGTTTTACTTAGAATTTGTATTTTTTGGCATCTGGGTATTTATGGTCATCCCTCAAAACCCCTAGATATCCTATGGAGTCATCATTGGAATATGTTTTCCCACTTGAAACCAGGCACTAACCTTTAGGCAACTCGCCATCCTTGCACTCCAACTTGGATTGTGTTTCTAGATATTGTCAAATCTAACATCAAGCTACCATAATCAAGTGCTAGTCAACCTTAATCATCTCTCAATTCATCACTTTGGGCATACCATATTTTTCTACCTTCAAACCCCCCAGGGTAGTGACATCTATCACTTATACTAGCACTTACAACCTAGATCTACATAATAACTCCATAGTCACTAAATCTAAACATTTTGGATTACATTAACATTGATTAAACTCTCATAGTCCAAAACATCCTTACTAGTGGATATCTCTCTTGGATAAGGCCTCTTTATCTATACACCTCATGTACTCTATTGCCATAGTTTGATCTGGTGTTTTAGCTTTAGGTCTTTCCTTCTAGGTTAGATCAGGGTCTCCCCCTTTCTCACTTGGCTTATTAGTGGCATAAAGCGAAGCGTTTCCTAACTTACATGACAACCAATCAATATCTGGGGGTTGGAATACTCTTAGTTCACCTCTTTAGTGTTTGTCTCCTCAACCATCCTGAATAGGATACCTTTTTTGGGGCAACTACAAGTTGTGTGATAACAAGTGCTACCTTGCATGTCCTGTGATTGACTAGTTATGTAAATACACATTATAGTTTTCAATCTAGTTTTGTTTTAGTAATTCAAGTTTTTCCACGGTTCTGTTACGATTCAAATTAACTTGAGGGACTATCTGTACCATTTGAACTTGGGATGGTGGACTTAGAACCCCAATTTTTTATTTCAAAAAAATGGTTTCTCGAACCCAATTCCAAAATCATGGCAGTTTCATAGAACACACCTTAGCTTGTGGGAAGGGTTTTATGGCCCGAGTCTCTTAATTAACAGTCAGTGCATTATTCATGGTCAACCTATAATAAAAGGTAGAGGTTGAACCTATTTATGTGTGTAAATTTAGAAACCTAAAATAACACAGAACTTTGAAAAACTTTTGCATAATGCAAATATATCTAATAAAGGGGTGAAATCAATAATTAGTAGAGAACAAAGACATTGGAATTGTCGAATACATGAATATATATTGCAAGAAAACTCATATAAGGAAGATAAATCTAAAAAAAATTGGAAATAAAGGACTCGGAGGCCACGGCATACCCACATGGGCCTTTCTTTCTCTTGTCGCACTAAACAGTTATTTTAAAGTTTTCTGAGACGATGTAAAAGCATCATACAGCAGTCTTAAATCACATAATGGACTCAAACACTCTCTATCAGTCCATAAACCAGCTTAGAGGATGGAACAGCATCATCCTAAAGCTGCCCTACACGGGCTTTTTTGGTTATCAGACATATCGGGCTAGCAAACATAGGCCTGGGTTTTTCAGATCCCAGTAGGGAGGAGAAAGCACATCAGAAAAGATGTGAAACAGTTTGTAAAGTTGCTTATAGCAGGAACAGATGGCATACTATTTTGTATGTAGTTTTTTTATTAATAAAAATCAGCTTTTTTTCTTTCGGATATAAAAAATAAAAATAAAAAGGAAGATAAATATGAACGGTGTTTGAATCTAAGCATGAAATTGCACTCAGGCAAGCAGAGAATTTCATGGTCAAATACTAACTTACCATGAACTTATTCCAATAAAAAATTCAACTCCTATTTTATTCCCTTTATATAACAGCAACAAAATATTCACAAATCACAATATATCTCATAGCATCTCTACGCACAAATAGAACAGTTATTTGCCTTCAGTCTTTAACATGAATTATTCCTTAAAACAATACCTAGTTAGAAGCCTAAATAACATATACATATAGATCTTTGTATAACTTTGCTTCATGCAAAGACATGTAATACAAGGGTGAAATCTATATTGAGTAAAGAAGAAAGACGGTGAAAATTACAAATACATGAATTCATATTACAAGCCATCTCAACATAAGCAAATTGTTAGTTTTATAAGAAAATATCCACATAAATATCAAAGAAGGTGGGAGTGCGTTGAGTCTAAGCAAGAAGTTATACTCGGGGAAGCAGTGTATATAGCATGAAATTATACTCGAGTTTCATTAAATTATTTCAACAAATAATTCAACTCCTCGTTATTCTCTTTATATCATAACACAACTTTATAGAATAGCAACGACATATTCACAATATAGCATGTACCATCCCCAACACATTATACAACCTGACGAGAACTCTAAATAGTTCTCATTTTTTTATAAGTTGCATTTAGTGGTTGTTTTTACTCTGAATCGAAAATCGATGCTACCAATAGCATCATTTTTAAGGCTAAAATTACACACTTTTTGAAAACCCTGACTAGTGTTGGTGCAATCAAAACCCTAAATCAACCCCCAAATCGAAAAAGTGGTTCTCAAGAATAGCCATTGTTTTATTCGGGGTTAAAATTATATCATGTTTGAAACTGTGGCCTTCGCAGACAGTGCCATTATAACGAAAATCAAAAGACATCTAATACAAGGGTGAAATCTATATTGAGTAAAGAAGAAAGACGGTGAAACTTACAAATACATGAATTCATATTACAAGCCATCTCAACAGAAGCAAATTATTAGTTTTATAAGAAAATATCCACATAAATACCAAAGAGGGTGGGAGTGCGTCGAGTCTAAGCATGAAATTATACTCGAGGAAGCACTATATATAGCATGAAATTATACTCGAGTGCCATTAAATTAGTTCAACAAATAATTCAACTCCTACGTTATTCCCTTTATATCATAACACAACTTTATATAATAGCAACAACATATTCACAATATATCTTGTACCATCCCCAACACATTATACAACATGACGAGAACTCTAAATAGTTCATGTTTTTTTATAAGTTGCATTTAGTGGTTGTTTTTACCTATTAACCGAAAATCGATGCTACCAATAGCGTCATTTTTAAGGCTAAAATTACACACTTTTTGAAAACCCTGACTAATGTTGGTGCAATCAAAACCCTAAATCAACGCCTGAATCGAAAAAATGGTTCTCGAGAATCACCATTGTTTTTATTCGGGGTTAAAATATATCATGTTTGAAACTGTGGCCTTCGCAATCAGTGCCATTATAACAAAAATACCAAAATAAACTCATGAATCGAAGAGAAGTGCTACCAATGTCACCCCTTTCTTCTGTCAAATGTCGAATTATAGTTGCAAGCATTTCAAAACATACATGGTGTTATAAAAATATTTAAATTTTTTAATAACATAAAAAACAAAACAAAACAAAAAACCAATATTAATTTTTAAAAAAACTTTAAAAAAAATTTAAATAATAATAAAAACAATTTTTAAGTAGAAATTTTAAATATATATATATATATAACTTAAACAAACAAGTAGAACGAGATGGAAGGGAGCCATTGAGTTTCAACTAGAAGGAGATGAAGCTGAGTGTTGGCAAGGTTACATCAAACTGTTGGAATCAAATTATGTATGTCTGGATGAAGACACTCATGTGGACAAGAAATGTAGAAGATGGAGATTTCACAGCAAAAAGGGTATGAAGTTGCTATAACGGAACAATTTATTGGAGAAAAATCTTGGTGGTGGAAGGGCCTGTGGGAGTGCAACAGTCCATTAAAAACCATTCTCACATTCTGGTTGGCAATCAATAACAAAATTTTGACGTGGGAAAATCTAAGAAAAAGAGGCTTTCAAGGCCTAGGGATATGCTTTTTATGCAAAAAAGATTATGAACTCACTTCCCATTTATTCGGTACTTGTACTTATGCAGGTTAAGTATGGATGGATGCCGCTAGAACCCTCAGTCAGGGCAGAGTGATCAGAAGGGAATATTCTTGGGAGCAAAATACCAAACAATGGTGGGACGACAAAGCGGTATGCGAATTTAGTGCTTTCCCTGTGCTTTATGTTTTTACAATTTGGGAAGCTCGTAACAGATCAATCTTCAAGAACACATGGACTCCCATTAACATCACCTCAGCCCTGCTATTGCAGAAAGTTCAGGAACATAGAACAGTTCCCAAAGCTGGAAAATGTAGAGCAGCAATAGCCTCAGTTATTGATAAAAGTATTCCCTGTTCTTTCTTTGATGGCGCAAGCCAAGGATAACCAGCCATTGGTGGGGCAGGTGGGGTCATATACATCTCTGAATCAAAAAAAATATCATTCAAACTGGGCACAGGGCGAGCTACCAATAGCAAACTAGAGCTCACAGCTCTTTGGGCCACCCTAAAGATCGCTAAAGACAAACAAATTTCCAAGCTGAATATATATGGGGATTCTAAAACAGTGATAGATTAGGCACAAGAAAGAAACAACATTCGAGCCCCTCACTTACAAAATCTGTTGAGAGCAATCTGGTCGATGCAACCCTTCTTTGTATCTCTTAAGTTCAACCATGTATACAGGGAATACAACACGGAAGCAGATACACTATCAAAGCAAGCTCTAGCTATTCAACCAGGGATAATCGAGGGTGAGATCCTTGATGAAGGTGACTCCATCATGTTCCACATTCTGCTATGAAGGAATAGAGTCCCAGATTTTGATGTAAAAATCAGACAGATAGTGACGAAGTGCAAGCTCGTTTGGTGCAGCATTGTTCTTTTTGTAACACAGTGATGAAGAATGCTAGCTCTTTGGTTGCAGCACTGTTTTTTTGTTGTAAGCATCATAAGGCAAATATGTACGCCCTTAATGGTGCTTTTGTGTAAGC
>LPNX010819481.1:1786-51579 GCA_001517045.1 Pseudotsuga menziesii | reverse complement strand
TATATATATATATATATATATATATATATATATATATATATATATATAACTTAAAAATACATAATATAATATTAAAATTTTTACTTTTTAATAAAGAAAATTAAAAATAAACAAAATTAAAAACTTAAAAAAATAAAAGACAATTATAAAACATTACATAAAAAAAATACAATTACAAAACATTACATATAACAAGAGCCACGTGGTGGCAATGTCCCCGACATTGCCATATGCTTTTGCCAGAAGGAAAAATGCCTTTGGAAGATTAAGAAGGCACACTCCAAGAGAATTTTGGAGGAGCATTTTTTATATGCAACACTTCTAAACATCTTAAAATTACTATCTTCCATAACATAATAGCATAAAACTCTGAAAGCAGGGGGGGAGGGGGGGATTATGTCATTGAACATTGGAAAACTTGCATCAACTATGGGAATATGACACTATTTGCAAAAAACATAAAAGTGTAGAATTTCGTAAGCAAATCATTTGTTATTCATGATAGTAATCAACAACAACATATTATTAAATAGAAAAAAACATTGTTTCTTATCATTAGAATAGAGAGATTGTAAAGATTGTGTAATTAAAAACATAATTCAATTTCATTAAAAATGTTATATATTTCAAACTTGTGTGGCTTAGTTTAAAGACTCTAGGTTTATCTCATAAAGTTAATTTATGTTTCTCGTCTTTCTTTTGTATATGCGTGTGTTAATTAATTTTAATTATATCTTTTTTATGATTATCGACAAGTATTATTGTTGTACTTATACCTTTAGTGCCTTCACACACTCCAGTCTTAATTAACAAGCCACAAAATCAAGTGGAGTATGTTAACATCCCAAGAAAAGGTGGGATAATGAAATTGGTAGGTAAAACATTGGTCTTCGACAACACATAGGTCAAGAAAGGCAACCATTTCTTGGTCATTAATTACATTCCATGCATCAATTCAGGTTTGGTTTTTAGTTTGCATGTGGTGTGGACTCTCATATCAATTTAGGCTTTGATTAGTAGATATTTGGGTGGTCAACTTATTGGTTTTAATACAGTTCTTCTTGTAGGATACTAGCATGTTTTGGAGACAATCATGTTTGCTTGGAGCCAATTCCTCTATGTAGTTGAGGTAAGTCCTCTAATCATCCACTTAGTGAAGTCTTTAGCTCAATTGTTTAGGTTTGGAGTTGAAGATATTCCTTGACACATTGGGGGAGGTTTTAGAGGAGTTTGGGGAGAGGCTTAGGTAAGTCCTCTAATCATCCACTCAGTAAAGACTTTAGCTCAATAGATTAGGTTCGGAGTTGAAGACATTAGAGGAATTTTGGGGTCTAAAATGGGCCTCCTAAGGAAAATAATAAAATAATAGTTAAAATAATAAAATAATATTGATTAATTTTGGAGGAAGAAAGAAAAAAACTACTTTTTGTGTTCGTATTTTCGACATATCTCCCTGTGTTTTTACTCAAATTTCGATCAAGAGAGCTCGTTGGATGCAGAATTTGATTCCGCATCCAACGAGTACCCACACTACATAATTTTGACGGAGCCTGCTACCCCAAAAACAAGAAATACCTGAAAAAACGTGATGATGACATCATCATCACGTTTTTTCAGGTATTTCTTGTTTTTGGGGTAGCGGGGTCCATCAAAAGTATGCAGTGTGGGTACTCATTGGATGCGAAATCAAATTCCGCATCCAACGAGCTCTCCCGATCAAAATTTGAGTAAAAACACAATGACATATGTCGAAAATACGAACAAAAAAAGTAGTTTTTTTTAATGACAAATATGTCAATTCAACCATTATGGTTGACTTATTTTATTGAAATTCTATTGGTTCTTGAATTCCAACTCACAAAAACTTATTTTGGCACGTTTTCTTATAAGGCCCATTTTAAACCCCAAATTTCCTCTAATGTATTCCTTGACACATTGGAGGATATTTTAGAG
Source organism: Pseudotsuga menziesii (assembly GCA_001517045.1). Taxonomy (NCBI): domain Eukaryota; kingdom Viridiplantae; phylum Streptophyta; class Pinopsida; order Pinales; family Pinaceae; genus Pseudotsuga; species Pseudotsuga menziesii. The sequence goes on along the minus strand of LPNX010819481.1, from coordinate 49,626 downwards.
GAGTTTGGGGAGAGTTCATTTGTTTTTATTGAGTTTATTTGGCCATGAATATCAAATAGATAAATATATTATATTAAGATCTTCTTTAGGAATTGAAGATAAGTTTGGACTGAAATCAATATACCATTTTGTTTAAGCCTTCTCTACAATACAAAATAGTTCTAATTTGTACCCATTTGAGAAGTTGGAGGAACCATGGATGGACTTCAAAACTGATCAGCTAGGATCATCTTCTCAACATATGTTTGGAAGTATTGTTACGAACATTGGTTATAGTTCTACATTCTTGGCAAGGAAAGCACTCGCTATTGTAGACATTTGCATGGCATATTTTCTTGCATTGATTCCCACACCATTGAATCTTCTTCATGCAAGTGGCCATGTACTCAAATTTTTCATGGCCCCCATAGCAGCACTTTCTAGGGCAAGAGTTCCCGCAGATGAGCCTTTCCTTACATCTCTTGATGCAAAATATTCCATGGTGTCCTTAACCGTACATTCTCAAATCATGGCTTTTATGAGCAACAACTTGTATATCTGGGTGTCTTGGGAAACATAGCTTTAATTCCATTTCCCACATTACCATTTTACTCAATATCTTGGATGATGTCTCTCCATAACGAACTCTTATATGATAGAAGCTTGGCATTTCCGAAGATAGAGAGACAGATTCTAGCTCTAGAGAGTGCAACACATATTAACTTGGGAAAGCTAAGAAAGCCTATGCTACTATGTGGGTCATCTGAATTTAATTAGTCTGAAGAGATCCTCATATTTCTAACCAATGAGAGAAGTATGATTTGTTCTCTTCTCCCTGGAATTCATCCACGCATCTCACTTTTGGAATAAATTAATTTGTGTTCATTATATGACATTTCTTGCCACCGAAGAATGACTTGGCCATTTTCTGGTTATATTGTTTGCTTGGAAAATGGTATGAACCATTGATTTTTCTTAGGATTTCTTCTCGCTATGACCTGCACATGCTTACAATACTGATATTCGATGGCTTGTATCCACAGCAATTGGTTAAGTACAAGCAAAATTGAACCACCATCTCTACCTCCATGGTATTCATCTTGCTGCTTCTAGGCTCGACTCGGTCCTCAGAGCTATCGTGATCCATGAACACCACATTTCTCTTTAAATCCTCTCACATCTTTGAATTCTTGAACAAATGGGTGATATTTTAACATGGGATAGAACAAATTGAAGACAAGGGTCGATATTTCAGGTCTCATCCTTCTGTGAACCTCCAATGTTTTATATTATATTCGTTTTCTTACCATCCTCTCAAACATCGATACATCTAGTATGTGTGTTTCTGCTAGCTTGGGCATTGTCGTAGATGTCCTTAGTTGCGCATGATCACCGATGAGAAAGATATGTTTTATGTTGGGGTTCAAGCATCCTAGATTTTGGGCCCCTAATACCTTTGTAGCTTCCTCCACCACCATGATTTCCGATTTTAAAGAAGTCAATAGCTCATGCTTACTAGCTGCAAAGGTTGTAGTCATCCCCAAGACTTTAAATTTACTCCGTAAGTAGTTATGAATATTTATTTTTGCTTGGCATGCTTGGCTACATGACAAAGAATAAGATCGACTTAAATTCGATGACTTCGCTTTTGACTGAAACCTGTTCAAGAACTTATATTCTATGGCATTCACTTGAGGTTTCTTGTCTCTACTCGGCCTGTATAATTGACCCTAAAGATTTTTGGCAAACAGATAGATGCATACTACGTTAAATATTTTACTACAATTTAAGAGAATGTATAAATATAAAAATATTTTACTCTAACAATTGTCAAAATTTTCTAAAAACTACATATAATTCTTAAAAATTTTAATATTTTTTATATTTTACAAAAATATTATTGAGTATTTTATGTTTAACATTTTAAAATAAGTAAAATTGACAAAATCTTTTACATTTTATAATAAGTATGTGATAAGCATAGTGGTCATAGAGTAAGACCTAAAATTGCTTATGATTAGCTAAGAGTTTGTCTTCCCAGGTTAACGACCCAAGACCTAAAAGCATTTGGGAAGAGTGGAAATTTGCCCTCTTATGAACCACCAACATTATGAACCACGAATAGGTTATTTTAGGTGACATGGTTTTCCTTAAACATCGATACTGAGACTAGGTTATTTTAGGTGGCATGGTTTTCCTTGAACATCGATACTGAGACAACTTGCATTTACAGATAGTAGCCAATGATGATTGTACTCACTAAAGTTGCAAACATCGTTTCAAAGAATACATCACTAAGGTTATGCAAAAACATTTGTTGGGAATATTGAGAAAAATATCGAAAATAATAAAAAAAATATAGACTTAAAGAATTATAAAAATATGGAAAAAATAAATAACTTAAAAACTCAATTTTTTTTTTAAGAAAAATAAGAAATATCTGCAACACTAGTACTCGCTATTAATTTAACAACTTGATATTAATAGGTTTTGCTGTCTTTAAAAAATATATGTAAATTTTTAAAAATTTATCTACTTTATAATTTATAATAATAAATGTTGATATTAAAAATTCAAACTTGACATTAATATTTCTCATACTTTTTTAAATTTAAATTTATTAAATATTTAAATATAAATGCTTGAGATTATTTGTTTTTAAAAAATTAATAAATATTAATTAGGTAATATGAAAAATATACGTGAGAAGATAATTAAAACTTATAGTACTTTTCACCAATGTAAGATAATGTATTAAAAACTTAATATATATAAATTTAATAATGAATAATTATTATTATATATATAATAAGGTAGGATATATATTATGAATAATTGTTAAAAAAACTAAAAAACGTTATGAGAATGAAAAACAACTTAGTAAATTATAAATAAATTTTATATTTTTATAATATATATATAATTGTTAAAAAAATATAATAAATAAAATTATAAAAATGAAAAATAACTTGGTAAATCATTAATAAATTTTATATTTTTATAACATTTTTAAATGTTTATTTTGCATAATAAAAATCATTATATTTATCTTTATTCCTACTTATAATAATTTTAATAATTCTCAATTTTTATTTTTTCTATGTATCACATGCTATAATAAATTGTTACAGTTAAATAGAAAGTTAAAATTCTGGGAATTGATCTACAATATGATAAGTATAGATGGTGATATGGCATGATTTACTATCCCTTAATAACTAATATATGTAATTGTAAACAGTACAATGCAGAAAAGGCTGACTATGTTTTTGTTATGAATGTAATTTTGTTTTTGTATAGAAAATAAATTAGGATTTTTTCCAAGGGAAAAAAAATGAAAATATGTAAAACTTGACAAGATCTAACAAAAGTTGGCAAAGTCAAGCTATCAATAAAACCCTAGCTGCAATTTATGGACAGCAGATAAGAGCAACTCTCATACACTCAAGCATTATATCTTATGCTAGAAATCAAATTAATGTATTAACCAAAAACAGATGACATTTAAAAAAAAACTAAAATATGTAAAACTTGACAAAATCTAACAAAAGTTGTCAAAGTCAAGCTATCAATAAAACCCTGGCTGCAATTTATGGACAGCAGATAAGAGAAAATACACTCGAAGCATTATATCTTATGCTAGAAATCAAATTAATGTATTAACCGAAAACAGATGACATTTTATTTATTGAGTATTGATAACAAACCCGGACAACCTATACACCAGAGAAATAAGCATTTAATGGACACTAAAAAAACTAATATTACAACAATCTAAATATTGAAATAAATCAAATAAATATAAATAAATAAATAAAAGTTGCAATGAAAATGAATACACCATCAACATAGTGACCATAAAAAAACACTCAATATGAAAAATCACAATAAAATCATTATCCACTCCTCCAATTAACTTGGAAAATAAGAGAGAAGCTAAAATAAATTTATGAGTTATATGAGTTAAATATAAGTTTTCACCAATAAATTGTTTATAAAATTTAACTTTGAATAAACTATAGGAATTAAGTTAAATATAAAGAATAAAAGTTTACTTTTCTGTTCTGTTGCTAATTATCTTATATTGACATTAACGTTAATTGATTATATATCATATTTGAATTAAATGGAATTAAAAGTGTGAAGGTGGTATTGATTGAATATCTGCAGGTGCGCAAATGCATGAACTAGTAGTGAAAGAAAGAGAGGCTTCACAGTCACTGCTTACGTACAATATTTCTTGCCACGTTCATTCCTCTTACATGGTCGCAATGCTTTCGATTAACACCCTAACCATTGCAAATCCCATTCGTCTGTACTCCAACTAATTCTCATTTTGTTTCCACCACTTGGGAGATATGGAACATTATGAAGTAACCGTATAAACATTATGGATTTTAATATTGGATTCCAACTTTAAAAGAGATTGTGATGTATTCGATGACATTCAATATGATTCCGGAACTTTCATAAATCGGTATGTCTGTTGCTCCGTCATTTAATGTCATGCAAATCATTTAAATTTCATCCTCCTCTTCTCTTGTTACTCCAACTACTTCTCATTTTGTTTCCACCACTTGGGAGATATGGAACATTATGAAGTAACCGTATAAACATTATGGATTTTAATATTGGATTCCAACCTTAAAAGAGATTGTGATGTATTCGATGACATTCAATATGATTCTGGAACTTTCATAAATCGGTATGTCTGTTGCTCCGTCATTTAATGTCATTCAAATCATTTAAATTTCATCCTCCTCTTCTCTTGTTACTCCAACTACTTCTCATTTTGTTTCCACCACTTGGGAGATATGGAATATTATGAAGTAACCGTATAAACATTATGAATTTTAATATTGGATTCCAACTTTAAAAAAGATTGTGATGTATTCGATGGCATTCAATATGATTCTGGAACTTTCATAAATCGGTATGTCTGTTGCTCCGTCATTTAATGTCATGCAAATCATTTAAATTTCATCCTCCTCTTATCTGTTATTTGAATAAACTATTATCACAATATTTATTCACCTGGTAATTGGCCAATTACCACGCAGCAAGACAGTTTCTCCAACGCAAAGGTATTTATATAAGATGTCGTTTAAAAATCTCGTGCGCAGTGGTTGTATGAATTTAAAAAGATACCAAAACATATCAGATTTTGAAGAAAATTAATCCAAATAAAATAAATCATGAAACATATAAAACCAATGCACACACAAATCTTGTGGCCAGCAAGGTAAGGGATGTGATATTTTTTTAATGAAAGATTTTAAAAAAACCCACTTGGTTACACAGAGGGCGTGCCACCATCTCATCAAAATCAACTGAGGAGATTTTCTAAAGCAACGATCTCTCCATTAAAATATTGCCCGGTGGTATACTAACTCTACTACATTTTTGTCAACAGAATTTATGTAGAGATTTGCAACTAAGAGTTTGGTTCAAACAGAAATGAATCAATATGGGTGCCAACACATCATTCTATTAAACCACCAAACCTGCCACGCAAATAAAGAAGATAGCCATAATTAATAGTTTTCATAAAACCTTTAAAACGAGTTAAAGCCTAGCTCACCATCAGCTCATATCGTGATACCTGAAAAAGAACCAAACCCAACAAAAAACCAAGGAATTCATCCGCAGCAAAGAACAGTGTCTTCCGCAACAATAGTAGGAGAACAAAAGAAAACCAAAGCACCTCAGAACATTCGACCGATGAAGAACACAACCCCAACATTCACTGCACTCACAACTAACGAGATGAGAGAGGTAAAGAATCCACCGATGAAAATTAGAAAGGAAAACCGAGGCTAGGTTCAACAAACAAAAAATTGCACTTCCTAACATTTCAAAAGAACAACGTACCTAGAAAAACCAGCTCCAAACCCTTACATTTCAAACTAGCAACCCACCAACAATGAGCAATTAAAATAAATGTACATGTTACATATAAAATGAGGCTGAATCGAAGCCCGAACGGCATTAAAACATCCATGAGCCCGCATCATGAAACAAAAAAACCCATATTTCAACACAGTAAAATTTTAGCTAAATCTAACCATCCTTCATAACCCTAGTGCGTCAAGTCTGTAAAGTGTGATCACCCCAAAAGTAGATTCGTATTTAAATATGAAAAAGATGGAATAGTAAATGCATGATATGATTGCAGTTCAAGAAAAAACAAATCTTGTATAATAATCTTGTATGATCCCAAAGAACTACCGTCATTGATAAAGAAAACAATAGTTTAGAACATTCTTGGATGATAATATTAAAGAATAATAATAGCTATCTTGTAATCAATACTTGCATCATTACCCTACCACCTAGAAACTCAAACTAGCCTCATAACTCTATTGTCAAGCCGAAGAAATCAGTCTAATGCATTTATAGCATTGCTGACATCACCTCGCCATTGGGTCATGGGGCACAGGAACCTAGGTCAACGTCACCTCCACCAACCAATGGTAGCCTAAAAGATTACAGTTAAAAAATAAACTTAAATAAAAATTGTATTGAATATTGCAAAACCTCAATCTAAACTCCCATAATTTTTTAAATTGTTCCATATTAATATATCTGAACGATTCATATATATTCCCTTGTCGAAGACATAATAAAAGTGAGGGGTCGAGCGCTGGAGAGCTGTCGTCGGCCAAGCTGCCGCTCGTAGGGTTTTTTACGCCTCAGGTCGCCCCATGGCTGCGCCTGGGGGAGGGCTCTCCCCTCCCTCTGCTCCAACCTCCGCAGCAGAAGCATTCAGACGGTTACTAAGGTCACCAGGATTCAAACCAGTGGCACCTTCCATCCCGAAGTTCCTCAAAAAACTTGAAGCAGTCCCTGAAATCGATCTCCCGAGTGAACAACCCATCAAGATCGCTCTAGCTCTGGCTGAGCGAGGATTGGTAGGCCAGTTCATGGGGCTTTGGCCCTCAACAAGAACCACAGATGACTGGATCCAAAGGAATTGGAGGCCACAGCTCAAGAACAGTGTTACCTACTACCCTGTCGGACGAGGGTTCTTCACCTTTGAATTCATAGCAAAAGAAGACCGAGATCTTATCTTCAGAAGCGGCCCATATTTCATGGGCACCCAAGGTATGTATCTCAATAGATGGACTCCAGATTTCAATGCAGAAGTCGATGTTCCGAAGGAAGTTCTAGTGTGGGCAAGACTCCCAAATCTCCCAGTTCACTGTTGGAACATACAAACCCTTGAAAAAGTTGGGAATGCTCTCGGTAGATACATCGATAAAGCCGAAAACAAGGGCCAATACTCTTGTGCCAGAATTTGTGTAGAAGTCGATATTGAAGCAAGGTTGCCTGAGGCAGTGAAACTAAAAGTTGAATATTGGCACCACTACCAAAAGTTGGATTACGAACAGCTACCATTCAAGTGCTGACTCTGTCATGAGCACGGACATTTCCAGAGAAATTGCCCCAAAATACAAGCTCCTGAAGAGGGAGAAGGATGGCAAAAAGTTAAAAAAGGGAAAACAAATGGCAAAAGTAACGAAAAAAAGGCTGCAGGGGACATGCAAAACCACACGTCAAGTTCAACAAAAACGAGCCAGGAAGCCACAAATCTTGCACCAATCGTCATTCAAAATGATGAAGAACTTCAGAAGATCAGCGAACCAGCTGGAAAAGAGCCAACTCTTGAAAGCATTAAAGGAAATCAAACAGGAAATCAGTCCACCAATAAAGAGGTCGCAGATTCGTTGGAACCTGGGGAAATACCCCAATCGGAACCAGGAGTCTCGATGGCTACTGAGGTTCCCAGATCCTCCAAAGAAGCAAATGAAGACCCTCTTCTAGAAATGGATCCAGGTGAAGAATCGGACGAGGGTTCCTCATCAAGCAGCCTGCGTGCTACCCCCATCAAAAATCCAAGAGGAAGGATATCTAAAAAGAAGAAAAGAGAGGAAGCAACTTACCTAGCCGTCCTTGAAAGATCGCAAAAGACCTTAAAAGGCATTATGCACACCAGATCCAAAAAAGGAACAGTTCCGGCCTCAAAAGGGGCCAACCTCACTTCCCAAAGTAATTAATGCGGTACATTTCCTAGAACTGCAGAGGCCTAGGATCTGCTCTAAAAGAAGAAGCAATGAAAGACTTGGTTCGAATTCATAAACCTGAGATTCTGCTAGTCCAGGAAACAAAAATGGAGGAAACAGCTATCCTCCAAGCTGGGAATAAGTTCTGGAAAAAAGGTCCTGGGATAGGCAACAACTCCAGAGGCGCTTTTGGAGGCATTGCCACTTTTTGGGACTCCACTATGTATGACCTTGAAGCTGAGGAACGAACGCTGCATTGGGTGTTCACAAAACTCATCCACAAACATTCTGGTCGAATTGTAAGTCTATTCAATCTCTATGTCCCCGTCTTACACTCGGAAAATAAAGATTGCTGGAGTATGCTAGAATCCTTTCTTAACTTGCAGTACTTAGAAAATATCATAGTAGCAGGCAACTTGAATGTCACCCTTGCTGCCAACGAGAAAAAAGGAGGAACGTTGGTCAGAGATCCATCGAGGGAATGGGTTGAAGACATCATCCTCGGATGGGATCTGATTGATATAAAGCCTGTCAAAGGAAAGTTCACTTGAAAAAACAAGAGACTTGGTCCCGGTCATGTTGCAGCCCAGCTTGATAGGTTCCTTGTCCATTCCTCCTTTCTCTCCATGGGCCTCCTAGCCTCTTCCAAAATCCTCCCTCACTGCACCTCTGACCATAAGCCCATCCTCCTTGAGTTGGCTCTAGATCAAGACCTTGGCCCGATACCCTTTCGTTTCAGCCCGCTCTGGATCTAACATGAGGACTTTTTGCAAGTAGTTTTCGACTCCTGGAAAACCCAATTAAAAGGATCATTGTCCTACATCTAGGAAGCAAAAATTAAGAAGCTTAAACAGGACTTGAAAGACTGGGCAAGACGCATTGCCTCTCCCGTTTCAAGAAGAAAATTAGCTCAAGCCGAGCTGGAAGCGCACCAAACCCACATGGATATCACGCCCGTCTAAGAATGCCTCCTAAGAAAGGAAGAGATCCAGCAGAAAGCATTCTTCTCGGCCTGCAGGCTGGAAGAAGAATATTGGAGGAAAAAATCCCGAAATCTCTGGCTTCTAAGTGGGGACAAAAACACTCAGTACTTCCATAAGCAGGCCGAGGCTCGAAAGAACTACAAAGCGGTCTCTGAAATAAATTTTCAAGGAGAGCTGATCAAAGATTTTGAGGGCATAAAGAAGGCTGCTGAGGATACTTTCAAAGAGCTATTCACAACTCCCATAGAGGACCCGCTTGACACCTTCTCCCACCCGTTTGATCTCATTCCTCATCTTATCAAACCTGAGGAAAATAACCTCCTTATTGCTCTAGTCACTATGAATGAGCTAAAAGATGTCCTCGTGGTCATGAAACCTGACAGCGCCCCTAGTCCTGACGGTTTCACAACAAGATTCTTCACTTGCTGCTGGTCAATAATTAAGTTTGATCTCTTAAAAATGATCTGGTACTCTCAAAAGGTCAACAAACTGGGAGGCAGCACCAAGTCTTCCTTCCTTGCTCTAATCCCAAAAGAAAAAGATGCCACCACCTTCAATCGATTCAGGCTGATCTCATTGTGCAACACAGGGTACAAGATTATAACCAAGATTATAGCCACCAGACTAAAAGGAATTCTGCCTAGGATTATCCCCGAAAACCAAGGAGGATTCATCAAAGGAAGGAAAATTCTCGACAACATCATTCTCGTCCAAGAAGCAATTCATTCAAGCTATCAACGCAATGAAAAAGGTATGGCCATTAAACTTGATTTAGCTAACGCTTTTGACCGTGTGAGACATGATTTTCTGTTTGCTGTTATGACAAAATTTGGCTTCTCACTAGCCTTTATAAGCTGGATCAAAGGATGTGTGGGTGATCCATGGATAGCCCCTCTAGTTAATAGAAGGCCTACAAATTTCTTCAAAGCCACAAGAGGTTTAAGACGGGGTTGCCCGCTGTCCCCTCTCCTCTATGCCATTCAAGCGTCAATGCTCAGCTTTCAACTCAATCTTAGTCAGGACATCCATATGCTGCCAGGTCTAAGAATAGTGAACAATGTACGTGACATAAACCATGCTCAATTTGCTGATGACACTCTTTTGCTAGGGGGAGTAAACATCCATTCAGCTGAACAATTTAAACAAGAGCTGGATTTATACAAAAAGGTATCTGGAAGTAAAATAAATTTCCAAAAAAGCAAAATCTTCAGCTGGAAGTGCTCAGCTAGAGAGCTAAGGGAAATAGCTAGATCGCTTGGAATGGAAGGCACTATGGATTGGGATAACTTCATTTACCTGGGCATACCTATTTTCAAAACCAAAATCAAACCAGCAAAATGGGAACCTATTCTAGACAAAATTAAAGACAAAATCCAAAGATGGAGTGCAAACTGGCTCAATCTAGCAAGGAAGACTATTCTTATAAAAGTTGTACTAAACAGCATGCCAATTTACCACTCTTCAATTCTGCTCGCTCCAGGATCAGTAATCCGTAAGATAGAAGGACTGCTCAGAAAATTCATTTGGGAAGGGGGCAAAGGGAATGAAAAAAAACTCCACCTTGTCAGTTGGGATAAGATCAAAAAACCCCGTGATGAAGGAGGGCTTCTAGTACGGAGTTTAACCACCCAAAATCTGGCTCTAGGAGCTAAGTTGCTATGGCAGATGATCACAGGGAAAGAAAGCTGGAGTAAGAAAGCTCTTCATAAAAAATATTTCCCTGGAACAAGGAAGAGGTGCCTGGACATGCAACCGACAATCAGAAAAGGCTCTCCTGTTTATAACTTATGTATTAAAGCGCTGGATCCGTTCAAAAGGAATCTATACTGGATACCTGGGAATGGGAAGACTCGATCCTTGGAGAAACTCCACTTGGGTTATGCATGGAAGTTGACAACATCAAACATTGGCTCTTGGATAAATGAGCCACCTCGCTGTGGGACCTGTCAGCATAGGAAGACAACAACTGGATCGGCTAGGATCTCGGAGACCCCCCCCTGATCTAATCACAGAAGCTGAAACTCTTACTAGCCTCCTCCAAGGCAAAGCTCTTATTAAAGAAGATATCAGAGATAGAAGAGGGTGGGGAAACATTTCAGGAAATTATTCAACCTCAGAGGGTTACAAGATCATCCAAGCAATCCCTTATGCTGCTCCCAATCCGGTGGTCTGAAAGTATCTTTGGTCAAAACCCTTCATCCCAAAAATCGACATGTTTTGCTGGACGCTTGCCCACAAAAGCATTCTTTCAGGGGAAAACCTAAAAAAAAGAGGTATGGAAGGCCCAACTCGATGCCCTCTCTGCAAAAATGAGGAAGAAACCTCTGATCACATCATCCTTGGCTGTCAATTCTCCAAAAAGGTGTGGATAGAAGCCATGAGACTAAAGCCTGGAATCAATCTTCCAGACACTATCAAGGGGCTGCTTTCAAATTGGATGAATCTTTCACCTTTTCAGCTGTCCAAGAAAACCCTGCTACGAACTACCTGGAATTGGCTTCCTAAAGCCATCTGCTGGAAAATTTGGATTGAGAGAAACAATCGTATTTTTAGGGATCATGAAAATCAAACCGCTAAAATTGCAATCCAAGCAAGAGCAATTCTAGGGGAAGTATTGGAGCACAACCTAACCCTGAAAGACCGTATATCCGTCTCCTGCCTGAAGAATCACAATGGCTTAGCATGATAGTTTCCAATCTTCAAAATCGAACCTTGCCTAATCAACCTCAGACTGCTCATTGGGAAATTAGGCTTGATGAACCTGATTTCACAAGTTGGAAGTCTTCTCTGAACGATCATTGTCTCTTCTTCGACGGTGCTGCAAAGGGTAACCTGGGCTTAGCTGGTTGCGGTGGAGTGATCATCTCGGCTAATGGAAATATGCTCAGTAACTACTCTTGGGGTCTAGGTATTGATTCAAATAATATCGCTGAATTTTGTGGACTCCTGCAAGGTTTAAAGATTGCTCTATCCAAAAGAATTACCAAGCTGACGGTCTTTGGGGATTCAAGACTGTTGATTCTTGCTCTAATTCGAAAGAAGCGTCCCACCCATCTCAAGCTGGCACAAATTTACCAAAAAAATCGTTTTTTAAGTCAAAAGTTTCAAACCATTAGATTTTACCATGTGCTTCGGGCCCTAAACTCGCTGGCAGACAAAGCAGCCAACCATGGGACTCTCTTGGGCAGAGGTGTCTTAGTCAATGATGGAGTTGAAGACCGATGTGACGTCCCATAGATGCTGCGGATTCAAGATCAAATGCCAGCGTTTTCATTTGCTCTATAGAGCACCTGTGAACCTTGTTTTTCTCCTTTCACTGCCAAGAAATCTCTGCAAAATCGCAGCAGGTCGAGGTCTCGTGACTATGTTCCCCTCCTTGCTTGTTACTTATTGAAAGCACTTCTCATTCTCCTCAATAGAAGCGAAGTTGAAGTCTCTGTGGAGAGAATTCACATTGAAAAACCAGTTTTAGTTTTCGCTGAGCGTCCAAGGAGAATCATTCCTTCTCTTGGTCTAATACTGAATGGCTCTCTCTTCTCTATAGTATCAGGGAAAGGTTATTGTTGCTCGCAATGGCTTCACATGGTTCCTCATCAGAATCTGGCCCTTCAGTTGATGCAAAGATCGATTCATTGGAGACCACAATGGGGAGGCTCAGAGCGCGTCTAGATAAGCAAGATAAGCTCCTGCAAGAGACCAACAAGGCAGGAGAGAAAACCTGGGATCTACTCAACGAAGACCTTAGGAAACTTCGAGCAGATCACTCGGCCTCAACTGAAAATCTGGAAAACTTCAAAGAAGAATCTCATGCCAATTTCAAGGACGTTGCAAATGTCCATGGAGACTTTGGAAAACGAATAAGCGATCTGGAAACTGATGTCGCTAATTTGAAAGCCAATCTGGGCAAATGAAAAGCACTCTGATGGATGTCTGAAGTTCCTTGATCAAGCTGCGACCTTCTCTTATGTTAGATCTTCGTTATTTTGCCTCTATATGCTCTGTTATCTACCCGTTGGATGCATTGGATCCTAGATCCATTTTGAATTATAATCCAACTTAGCTAAGATTCTATGTATCTCTGTCAAAGCTTGCGGTAGTTGTTTTACCGTTTTCATTATAATCTACACCTATGTTTTAGTCCAAAAAAAAATGAGCGGTCTCAAGCCACCACTTTGGAGCGGCGTGATTCCATTGCTCGGCATTAAAACTCCTCACCCTTTAACATACTTTATTTCCTTTAACATACTTCATTTTCTTATGTTTTATTTATGTTTTATTTATTTAATTAATGTTTTGTATTTTCAAATTTTTTAATTTTTAATTTTTCAAATTTAACATCTTTCATTTATGGTTAATGTTTTGTATTTTCAATTTTTTTTTAATTAATTTAACTCCTTTCCTTTATGGTTAACGTTTTGTATTTTCAATTTTTTTTAATTTAACTTATTTCCATTACATTCAATGTTGTATTTTCATTTTTTTAAATTAATTTAAATTCTTTCATTTACATTTTGATAATGTTTTGTATTTCTATTATTATTTTTTCGTTTTTTATATTTTTAATTTCTATATATTTTTTTAGTTTTTTTTTATAGTTAATTAAAAATTTATAATTTTTTTAGTTTTTTATTTTTATATAGTTAATTAAAATTTTAACTTTTAATTTTTATATAGTTTTTTTTATAATTATTTTTACATTTGTGTTTATGTTTTTTAATTATATTTTAACTTTTAATTTTTATATAGTTTTTTTTATAATTATTTTTACATTTGTGTTTATGTTTTTTAATTATATTTTTTATTAATATTTTAAGGGTTTTTTTAAATATATTTTTTTATCAAAAATAAAGTTTTTTGTTTTTATAATAATTTTTTTAAAAATAAATATTTTTTTAGTTTATGAATTGTTTTCAAAACAAAAGGAGTGTTACTTGTAGCACCTCTTTTCAATTCAAGTGTTGATTTTTACATTTTCATTACAATTACACCGGGTGTGAAAGCCACAGTTTCAAAACATAAAAATGAAGATGATTTCGAAGGACCACCTTTTTCGATTTGGTGGTCTATTTAGGGTTTTGATTGCACCCACATTGGCCTGATTTTCCAAAAAGTAGTAATTTTATCCTCCAAAAAAATCAAAATTAAGATTTTTTGTTTTTATAATAATTTTTTAAAAATAAATATCTTTTAGTTTATGAATTGTTTTGAAAACAAAAGGAGCGTTACTTGTAGCACCTCTTTTCAATTCAAGCATTGAGTTTTACATTTTCGTTGTTACAATTACACTGGGTGTGAAAGCCACAGTTTCAAAACATAATGTAACTTTAACCCTGAATAAAAAAATGAGGATGATTTCGGAGGACCACCTTTTTCGATTTGGTGGTCTATTTAGGGTTTTGATTGCACGTACCCACATTGGGCGGATTTTCCAAAAAGTAGTAATTTTATCCTCAAAAATAAAGAAAAAAAGGGGGTGCTACCAATATCACAATTTTTCGATTAGAGAGTTGTTTTGGTGTTTTTGATGCAAAAATTATATAAGTTTAATGTTCTAATTTTGGGTATATAGTTCTCAACTTGTATAATGTGCTCCCATGGTTTTCTATACACAACCAGGATTCATAATAGCCACCAACCCTGGGTCTTTAACATGAGTTATGGAGATAATCATTTGAAGTGGAGACACGTATCATAAGAATACAACTAAAACCTAAGTTACATGACATGGGATACTATTTAGACCCCCGAAATAGGATATGTAGAAGAAAATTCATATAAAAACCTAAGTTACATGACATGGGATACAATTTAGACCCCCTAAATAGGATATGTAGAAGAAAATTCATATAAAACTATCATCGAGATAATTTTAAATCAATACATAAATTCAAACAAAACTATACTTCAAGTCATTAAAAAAATATGCAACTGTCACGTTTCCACTTTTTACATATGTATAAGCATGTTGAGCTAAGCGAAGAATAATTGCATCCAAGTCCTCTCATGCATCACAAGGCATAAATAATTCTATAATTAGAACAATCCAACCTTCTCCATTTTGCACCAAAAGCCTTTTCATAAGCTAGTGAATACTGTAGACATGAAAGTTGAAACAAAAACCAAAACCTTTAGTTGTCCAAAGAGGGAAATGAACTACATATTTACGTAATCAAATTTTAGTTGGTGTTACATTATGTATTGTCAATATCCATGGTCATGCATCTTTTTACATCCTCGTAAAATAGCACTTGTACTAAAATCCCCAATGATCATTGCTAGTCAACGATAACCTGAGAAGTGTTACCCACTATCACCATGATAAATAATTATATGCACTTTTGGTTGGGTCTTCTCCAACCCATGGAGGTGTCCCTAAATAGGATTGCTACACTATGGCAACAAGACACAAGGTGATTTGGAAAAGATATCCTTAACAAAATGAGGCTGTAGTAATTTTAGGGTTTTTTGAATAAGTGTTGAAGAGACCGAAGAGATAACTGCCAATATCCAACTATGGAAATGGAGTTAAGGTGAATCGTATGGCTAGTGAGGCAGGGTAAAGAAGAATGGTCCTTCAAGAATTAGTACATTTTCTTCAAAGGTTAGGGGTTGAGAGCAGTGTAGCAGGGATCACAAGCCAAGCTCAAAATATTGCGAGGTTGACTCAAATCACCTTCAAAACGAGTCGAAATAGTTAGAGTCTAGTTAAACTTGGGTTGACGAAGTTCAACTCGTGATTTAAAGCTCCGATTTTTTGAATCGTGTGCTTAAGAAATGTTTTTAAGACGGATTTTGAATGTGCTTGGTCATTATTTTGCTTGTTGGTGTGTCTGCCTGCTGAAGGTGTTCAGCAGTAATGGTAATATTAAAATCATTAATTGTTTTAATTTGTTTGAAAGTGGTTCCAACCTCGTTGGAGTTCATATGCAAAAAGTAGAAATTTTGAGCCCATTCAAAATTCAATAGACTTAAAAGTTTTCACGATTTCAGAAATGCAACATTTCCACTAAATTGTATCATGTATGAGGGTAAGGGTTTAACATTTAATCAAGCACATCAACATCTCTATGTACCTTGATGTTGGCGGTGTTGATTATTGAACTCCTATGTCATGACCTGAATCAAAATGTACCCTTTAGTCAAGCAAAATCACTAATTAAGCATGGAATTGTTTTCCTAATTCTACCTTATTTCAAGGTTTGGTTTAGGAATTTTCATCAAAATTGTAGGGTGTTGAGTAATATCCTTAGAGGACCAACTTTGAGCTTCGAGGTAGAGGCGAGGCTAGACCCTAGAGGAGGGGGCACGATGTGCAATTGATGAACAAGATCCCAATATAAGCAATAATTTATCTAGCTTGGTTTATATTTCCGCATCTTTCCCCGTCTTTCCAATTGAAAAGGTCTTACAATCGATCCATGGAGCATTTCGATCCCATTAGTTTCAATTCGGGATATGACAAGAACAGGAACAAGAAGGATGAGATGATCATGGAGAATCAAGGACCGAATGAAACTCATTCAAAGAAGGATGAGAAATATATTTCCTCAATATTGATCGTTATATGAATATATTCTATAAAATGGATGAGAATATATCATGGAAATTTCCCTGGAAATTGAATTGGTAGATTCCATTATTATTTTACGTTTTCGTCGAGAGAATGGATTGATTCAATTTGCAGCAGACTCCGATAAAGAATATGCAAAGTTCTCTACGAGAGAAATGAATAAATGAAATACATAAGATGTCTTTCACATCATAATATATACTTGGTGGTTAAACTCTACTGCGGTGACGATACAGGAAAATAGCTCGATGTCAGGATGATAAAAAGCTTGCTGCCTCTTATTCTCATTAGAAGGTCGTCTCCTTCGAAACCCCATTTCTTACATCTTTCCCACTCCACGCTTTACTTTTAAATGCAATACCTACGCTCGCTCATAGCGAGAAACTCGTTTCCGCATCCTCTCACCCCAGTTGAAGAGAGAAATCCCTCCCATTTTGGAGGAACTCCTGGGAACACAATGGATACGGGACATGTAGCTTAGAGTTTTGAACTCATCTTATGGATGAGTATTGATATATTTTGGACATCTATTGATATCTTACAGTAAATGGGCATGGTTACTTTGAATATCAATAAAAAATGATTTTTTTAATTCAAAATGTCTATATATTTTACTTTTTGTATTTGTCGATTTTTTTCCAACCCAATTCAAAACTTACTCTTTTGCCTCACCGATTTTTTGTTGATTCCAGTTCTAGTAACATTGGAAGACACACTAGTCACATCATTCAAATGAGGATAAACAAATGGAGAATAAACAAGAGGGAGCTCCAACAAGGAAAGTCATAAGACTGGGATTAACTATGAAGAAGGTAAATACCTTAAAACCCTTGCCAAGAAGCTTGAACACATATCAAGACAATGTTTAAAACACTCACACAAATCAACAAAGGAGAAAGTGCAAGCCAATAGCTTAGGATGCCCTACTTCCTACTTTTCTTGGATCTATCATGAGAGGTTTGTAGAGAAAAATTCAGTAGTTGAAAACATTTTTCACCACAATAATATAACCAAGAAGAAGCTTCAAGAGTTTACAACACTTTTCACCACAAAGAAAGAACCCTTAATAAATTGCACAAAAGTAAGATATGTCATTAAGGCTCCAAAAGAGAGGAAGCTTTCAAAGTCCATCCGTGAAAATGAAATGAGCAAAGTCTCTCTCTATTTATAAGAGATGCCTAAACTTCATTTAGGCATCTATTTTCCCAAGATCTAGCCTAAGGTGAGTTAAAATATAACAAAAGCCTCACATTACAATAAAATAAGATGGTCAATGCCACTTATACAATGATGAAATACATAAGACCCCTAAGGAAATGCTCCAACAAGCAAGGATCAATGGTTGTTGGGAATGCCAACTAGCATCCAAAGCCCCCTCCACGAGAAATTCTCCAAGAAATGTCCACAAAACCACCCCAAAGCCCTCTCCAAAGTGGGGTCTTCAACCCAACGTGTCAAGCAGCTAGATGTTCACATTAGCCTCCAAAGGCTTCTTTTGAGATTACTTGTTCCTCAATCAAGTGGATTACAAAACCCAAGGTCATCCACTTGTCACATTCAATGGCTTCTCTCAAGATAACTTGCTCTTTAAGCAATGTCTTCAATGGGGCTTCAAGGGGGCTTCAAACCACCGATGTTGCCCACGTATCAACCAAGTCCTTAACTTATTCACATGTGTCCACTTACGTAAAAACATGTTTGCCAAGGGGGTTCACAACGGTAGCTTAAAAGTGGACCAAGTTCCAACCCATGTTAAGATTCCAACCATCCTCGAACGAAAAGTGCATAGTCAAGTCAACTCGCCCAAAGCATGAATAAAGGGGCAATCTTCAATTAAAAATAAAATATAAAAAAACCTTCCCAAATAATGGGTCATGGCACATTTAGCATGCTGCAGAGCATTTAATGCGGCTGCAGCAGGCTTGATGATCGTTGGGGAACGTTTGATGAGAAATGATGCATACTGTCAATTTAAATCGGGGACAACATAATTACTTCTCCCCTGAAGTGTGTTAGAAGTGTGTTAGAGGAGAATCTAAACTTTTGGAATAATGTGCCTCTCAAGCGAAATGTGTGCCATGGTTCCAGCAAGCAACATTTAGCATGCTGCAGAGCATTTAATGCGGCTGCAGCAGGCTTGATGATCGTTGGATCTTGAGTTTGATGAGAAATGATGCATACTGTCGATTTAACTCGGGGACAACATAATTACTTCTCCCCTGAAGTGTGTTAGAAGTGTGTTAGAGGAGAATCTAAACTTTTGGAATAATGTGCCTCTCAAGCGAAATGTGTGCCATGGTTCCGGCAAGCAACATTTAGCATGCTGCAGAGCATTTAATGCAGCTGCAGCAGGCTTGATGATCGTTGGATCTTGAGCAAGCCTGCTGCAGCCGCATTAAATGCTCTGCGCTACTCAAAGCCCAACTATCATCAAGCCTGCTGCAGCCGCATTAAATGCTCTGCAGCATGCTAAATGTTGCTTGCTGGAACCATGGCACACATTTCGCTTGAGAGACACATTATTCCAAAATTTTAGACTCTCCTCTAACACACTTCTAACACACTTCAGGGGAGAAGTAATTATGTTGTCCCCGAGTTCAATCGACAGTATGCATCATTTCTCATCAAACGTTCCCCACCTAAGACAAATTGTTAACACCTAAGACAAATTGTTAAAGAAGAAACAAATACGGACCAACTGGTTTGAGAATCGTATCGCCCTTCTCAATTGAATGCGGAAATCCGCTGCTGCATACATTGAATTTAGATTCGAACAGAACAATGAGAAATCGCTGCAATCCGTACAAGGCACGCTATAGCCAACCATAATATGCAGGGGTATGAGAGAATTTCGGAACTGGAGACTCTTCTTTAGCTTTCCTTCTAATGCCGCTACTGCATCAATTTCAAACTTCCGTCAAACTTCGGTTTGCTGTTGCCAAAATGACCCTTAATCCTCGCAAGTTTGTTTTTCGTACTTCACTGTATTTGCAATTAACAGTCATGCCATTCCTTGGATATGTAAATGCTATTATAGTCTGTACGAAAAGCATAAGTGTAACTCAGTATGCCTTTCGATCTGCATCACCCCATTTCGCTGCAGTGTTTTACTATAAATTTATTGGCTAACAAAGTAGTGCCAGAGCTCAGCAGAAATTTGCTCCAATTGCATATTTTCCACAGAAAAAATTTATAGCCGTAATTTCAACAATTGATATAACATCAGCATTCGATTCCTCACACATAACTCCAGCCTTCGACTTAGCATTTTCCAAGGCTAAGGTTTCCAATTCAGGTGTCGAAGAACCTACAGACATGGGTTCCTTTGTACAGCCACTCCAACCACATTTAGCTCTGTAGAAGCACCGCATGACAGTATTCCCATCTGCACTGATCAAAAGTGAAAAACTTTTGACTCTCTTGCTTCCTCCTTGGCACTCTGCTCGACTGCTGCTGTTGGAACAGGTGCAGGTCGCTCTTTTCTTCAAGACTGCAGCTGGATGAATTGTGCCCTTTGCTACAGGTCTGGTATATAAGGTATGGCTGACTATGATTTGCCCAAACACTAAGTACAAGGCTGTTACTCGCCAGATCTGCCTGCTGAAGGTGTAAAAGATGCACAGAACTGGAGCTTTTCATGGCTGTAAGTGACCTGTTGACTCCCCAGAAATGTGAATCAACCCTCCTTACCACATTTGACACACATGCCAAAAAGTGGGTAACACATCCCAAAACACAGAAGATGGAATCGAATAAATCACTAAACAACTAGACACAACTCACAAAAATATAAAACATGGACTTTTGCATCTGCAAAAGATGATGAGCTCTATAACTACAAAAGGAAAAAGGCGAGAAGGAGTTTGGGGACAGCCAGAGTTATTTTGTGGCTGAGATGGAAAAAGTTTGTTTTCTTGTAGATGGGGCTTTAGGATGAACTCCAAAAATTATGGGAAAGTTAGCAATTTACTGGGAAGAACATCAATCAGTCATCTTCGATGGAATTATCATTACTAATGAACAGTAATGTGAGAATATAATTAGTGGTTTTGGTGCAATGGTCAATCTTCTCATATGCTTTAAGAACCTGCGTAGCCAATACTCACTTTTGATTGACTTTGGCATGTGCCCTCCTGTGGGGTAGCCAATACTCAAAATCTTCATATGACTTGGGGTAGCCAATACTCAGAATCTTCATATGACTCGCAAACTTAATGCAAAAGCACAAACAAGAGAAATTGGTGGTCGATGCAATTACCCTAAAGCTTGTCATCTGCTCTAGCTATTCATAATAATGCAACCGGCTCACTTATTTCTTTATCCGTTTCAACATTATAATTTGCCAAAATATCAAAACAAAAAAGGCTTGGAGAAAATGCCCCCAGGAAGATGAATAATCAGTATCCAGACCATGGAGGACATAGAAGAACTGAGAACCCAACTCCAAAGTGAGCACAAAACATAAGGGGAGAAGAGGAAAATCTGAAAGGCAACTCCTACTAAAAATGAAAAGCAGGTTCTTAGAATCCAAAGATAAGAAAATCAGTGTTTCATCAAACTTAACCCTCCCAGTACCATGCTGTACAGCCCCTTCTAACTCTTGGCAGCTATGTTGCTTTCAGATGGTGGGAATTTTTGCAAATTTTCAGAATTATAAGTTAAACAACCTTATGAAATCTGTACAAACCAGTACATATATATATATATATATATACATATATATGCAACTTGAGATTTAAAGATATGGAAGAATTGTTGGTGATGCATTCATGATGGGTGTAGATTTTTTGCAAATGTTCAGAATTATGAGTTAAACAAGTTTATGAAAATCTGTAAAAACCAATATCTATATATACATGCAACTAGAGAATAAAAGCAATGGAAGAATTGTTGCACATCAACAAATTGTGGGGGATGCATTCATTGTGGGTGTAGCAAGTATTCCAGCAACAATGGTCCAAAAATATCTTCCATCACCACCTACTTGAATGCTTCAAGTTGGTGTACAGTACAATAAGATGATTTAGAGGAGAGAAGATTATGGATTCAAAATATGCTAATCAAGGCTTCTGCTAGGCATAGTCCTCTTGCAACATAGCCAGTTTGCATTGACATTAAAATTTCTTTCTGTGGACTAATCAATTGTTATCGTTTACAGGAAGAGTCCAAAAGATCAAATGAGTATTTGTCCTCTCCTAGTTATGATAGTGACTCACTTGCGGTTTTAAACAAAATGGATAATAAGCTTAAGCAACTTCCAATAAAGAAGAGAAAGACTGGAGCAAAGTCTCATTTTAATAGTATGAGAACAACTGTATAGATTGTCAAATAGACAACCTGCATTGATATTTTCTTCTGTGGACTAATCAATGACCATCCTTTACAAGAAGTGTCCAAATGATCAAATGAGAATTTTCCTCCTAATTATGATAGTGACTCCCTTGTGGTTTTAAAAAAAGGAGAATAACTTGAGCAACTTCCAATGAAGAGGAGAAAGAATGGAGAAAATTTCACTTGAGTGGTATGGGAACTGTTTAGATTGTCAAACAGGACATATTTTCATGAGAATCATATTTATGTATATACACACATCTTCTATAAAAGCAAAAGATTGGCCAATTACTCTTCAATATAAACTTATAATACATCTCATCCCTTGAAGATTTGCCTAGTTAGAAGCCTAAAATAACACACACAGAGCTTCGAAGAACTTTGCATAATGCAAAGATATGAATATCTAATAGAGGGGTGAAATCAATAATGAGTAGAGAACAACAACATTGGAATTGTCAAATACATGAATATATATTGCAAGCCAACTCACACAAGGAACATAAATCTCAATGGTGTTTGAATCTAAGCATGAAATTATACTCAGTGAAGCAGCAAATTTCATGGTCCAATACTAACTTATCATGAACTTATTCCAATAAAAAAGTCAATTCCTATATTATTACCTTTATAGAACAGCAATAGCATATTCACAAATCACAATATATTGCATAGCATCTCCAAGGTTTTCTACACACAAACAGAACAGCTATCAGTCTTTAGTCTTTAACATGAATTATTCCTTAAAACAATACCTAGTGAGAAGCCTAAATAACTTTGCATCTATGTTGCACAGGTACCCGTCCCCCCAAAATTTCTTACGTTTCCTGCGCTCCGAAGACTTTGGAACTCCTAAGAAACGTCCCCAATTCACTTGGGGACTTCGGGACTTCTGAGCTGTACCCTAAACATACCCATCAAGATCAGGGACTTCTCAAGAACGTCCCTCAACTAATCGGGGACTTCTGGATGTTCCTTGGCTTGCACGATTAAAATTAAAAAGAAACTAAAAAATTACAATCGGGGACTCCAAGATGTTCCTCGACCTGCACAATTAAAATCCTAACCTAACCCTCCCCCTATTCCTCTAACCAACAACAGCACAGGTATTTCATATTTGATATCTTACATTTTAATTTTTAATTATTTGGGAGTAAAAATATCAGTACATGCTATTATAGTTTTATAAAAATATAATTTAGTGTTTACAAATGTCAAATTACAAATATAAATTTATTTGATATTTAAATTTTGAAATGATTCATCATTCATGTATACAATGTTGTAAATTTTTAAAAATTTGTTATTGTTTTAACTTTCAAGTTTTAAGTTATTGTTTAATAGTTAACTTTGAAGTTAGAACTATTTAAAGTTTTTAGTTTTAGATCTTAGGCATGTATCTTGAGTCTTTACTATTTCGTTTTGACAATGGACAAAGATGATTGGACAGAACTTTATATTTTCTTTTGTAATTTAAATTTTATAATTAGTTCTACTTTTTGTTTCAATATATATATGTATATATTTGCCGTCCCCAATCTGGCATCCTTGAAAAAAAAGTGGTGCGCTCTAGCTGTCCCTGAAACTCCTCCCCGATGCCAGTGCAACTTAGCTTTCCATCATGCAAAGACATCTCTAATACAGGGGTGAAATCTATATTGCGTAAAGAAGAAAGACACTAAAAATTACATATACATGAATTCATATTGCAAGCCATCTCACATAAGCAAGTTGTCAGTTTTACAAGAAAACATCCACATAAATCTCAAAGAGGGTGGGTGTGCATTGAGTCTAAGCACCAGCCTAGATCCAAATCCTAGGCTCTATCAAGTGCCAAGAGGGATCAAATCTTCCAAGGTGCAAACCTCTTCTCACGTATTGCAAGCAAGAAGCTATTTGAGGGGAGGTTTGCACCTAGGGAGATTTGATCCTTCTCGGTGCTTGATAGAGCTTAGGATTTGGATCTAGGCCAGTTTATTTATAATAATTTTTTGGATTGAGGAAAGGATATTAATAAATTTAAAAATATATAAGATTTTAAAGCATAAAATAATAATTTGAAATTTATTTAAATAAAAATAAAATAAAAAATATAATACAAAACCTTTCTGTTTATCCATATAAATTAAAAACAATTTTTAGCCAAATTAAACTATGTAAAAAATTCCACCATACCAAAATCATCAAAAACATATTACATTTTACAAATCTAAAGGAGAAATAATATTGAAATGAGATGTTGAAGCACTTGATTACACGAATCAATCTGAGTATTTCGTAATGAAAGACTATTAACTGAAAGTAAATAAAAATGCTATTACTTCAAGCGGATAAAACTATCATGGATTTTCGGAGAGAAAAAGGAAACGGAAAATAGTGTTTGATGAAGCCGGCGACTTAGTCCAGTGGCTTAGAAAGCAACGATCACTAATAACCCCGTTTCCTCTGATATTGTCGAGTTAATAAGCCTGCTACAAACTTTGAATCAAACATTTTAGCATTTTTTATTTGTTGTATCATTTTAGATATTAATATTGCATTACATTTTAGACAGCTTAATTTCATGTTTATTGTATCTATTGTTCTGTGTTGCCGCTCTAGTATTTAAAAAAGCAGAAAGGATTTGTAAGGATCTATTGTTTTGTTTACCATCCTCCTAATTACTTGATAAGTTTCTTTCTGTTGGATTTGCATTATTTCAAATATATTAAAGGTTTAAAATACTGCATTTAAGGAATGCTATATTGCATTCTGCGAGCGATCTTTAGAAAAGACTTTATGTAAAGAGGAGGTTTGGAAAGCGAAACTGTTTGAATGTCCAAAAAAAATTGCATATGCAGCAGCCATTGATATGCATTCGTCCACAATAATGCCCGTATGGCATTTGCCCTTTATATGACATATGAGCAACAGCATCAGGATCAGAATTTTGTTTCTCGGGATTTTAATTTAGAAATGAGGAGAACAACAAAAGTTTCAAAAGCTTATCCCTCTGATTTTGCTTCTGACTACGCCTTAGAAATAACTACAAAGGGTCTCTGAAAGTTCATCAGATTGAACCCATCGATCCCCATGAGAAGAGTTTTTTTTATGTTCTTGTGTCTAACCTAAATTATTTATTTTGGCAAATAATTAAAATTTTACTTAATGGCCGACAAAACCAATAAATGGATTACTTTTTAAATTTATATTTATTACTTTTTACTTTTTAGAAGTAAAAAGTAAAGTTACATAACGTTACAACATCTACATTATAATCGGCAAGTAAAAAGTAACGTTAACATCTCCCTCATAATCGGCAATATTATTTATAGCCGACATAAT
The DNA here is from genome assembly GCA_001517045.1 of Pseudotsuga menziesii. NCBI lineage: Eukaryota > Viridiplantae > Streptophyta > Pinopsida > Pinales > Pinaceae > Pseudotsuga > Pseudotsuga menziesii. The sequence continues at coordinate 24,376 of LPNX010819481.1, read as the reverse complement.
GTTACATAACATTACAACGTTACAAGATAGAGTGCCTCTCGGCGCAATAAAATTATAGTCAGGGAAGCAGTATATACTATATAGCATGAAATTATACTCGGGTACCATTAAATTATTCCAATAAATAATTCAACTCCTATGTTATTCCCTTTATATCTTAACACAACTTTATAGAATAGCAACAGCATATCCACAATATATCTTGTAGCATCCCCAGGGCTTTCTATGCGCAATCAGTATTCAGAACAGCCACCAGCCTTGTGGTCTTTAACATGAATTATGGAGATAATCATATAAAGTGGAGACATAGATAATCATTTAGAAGTCAGCTAAAACCTAAGTCACATGACATTGGGTACTACTTAGACCCCCTAAATAGGATATGTAGAATACATATGTATTAATATATAGCCCAGATGGTTAGCTCATGCGGTCATGAGCCAGATGTGAGATCTCTCCCCCAAAAGTTGGGGAGGTCATGGGTTCAACTCTCTTGCTCCCCTCAAGGTTTAGGCTCTGTAATCAAGGCCGATGGTTTACTCCGTTTACCATCCATCAATCATGGCAAATTACTCCAAGGGTTTTTCACGAGGTTATTCATTGGATCAACACAATGAACATTAGTAATTTAGTAATTACACTTTCACAAATCACAATGAGACACATAAATGAATCAATGATAGATCAAGATGTCAGAAAGCAACTTGACATGCAACTAGAATAATGATGTATCACACTGCAAATTCTAAGATATAGGAGAGTATCTCCTATATATACTAATTTCACAATCATTCCTCATGTACCTCCAACTCCTGGCTGATGCACCTTTTATTTGTACAAGCATTCCCTTACATTGCCTAGAGGGTTGTAACAGTTGATCAATGCTTACTCATTCTGGACTCCAATAAAAGTTTATACCATTGAACTGCCTTTCTACATGGTTGTGCAATCTAAATAATGTATACATTTCAAGCTGTTGCTTAAAACTCTATTGACCTGCGCATGCAACAAAGTGTGTTTCACTTGAGAGTGCATTGCAACTATACTGTATACCACATTTCAGACAGCATTATGAGAGGATGCATGAGGTTGCAACTAAAACAAATACCACATTCCAGATTGTGTTATGATAGGATGCATGAGATTGTCACATAGACAGTTGTACATTCTTGGATGCTGATCTGTTCTGTTTTTGATGGTTTGTTATGCAATTTGATAATACTTCTGCCTATTTGAAATTTGTTGGCACTGTCACAAAATACTCAAATTAAAAAATAATTGTTGATCGTATTAAAGTATCATATTGTTCTTTAAGTCCAATAATGCATTAACTATAACTCATGAGTAAAGCCAATATTATATTCCCCGCGGGCCCTCATTTCTGTGATTTTAGTATCATGGAATTGGGACACGATGTACACAGTGTAGGACACGATGCAAACTCGTGTCTGACACATGTTTTGGTATTGTATTCCCTGCAGGCCCTCATTTCTATGATTTCTGTGTCCTGGAATTGGGGCACAATCTACAGTGTAGAACACGATGCAAACTTGTGTCTGACACGTGTTTTGGTCGTGTCCTAAATTAGGACAGGACCAAAACACGTGCAGGACACGTGTTTGCATCGTGTCTGTGTCTAACACGATGACACAGGTTCACAGGGGGTTTTGGACCTGTCTGGTTTCTTAGGTTACCAACAAGGTTACAAGACTCATGGGTGCAGTCAAAATCAGCTGAAGATTCCAGCGCGGATTCGACACTCATCCCAATAATAGGAATCAAGGAATCAGAACCCTAACCCTAATTTTTCTTAACCAAGCTTCTAATGGTTGTTATCATGTTAAGTTTCTATACATTGCAAGGCCTATAAAACGTTATCAATAACACCTTCGGGATTAAGTCCATAGCAAATGGAAAAACTAGTATCTTTTGACAAAAGAACCAAATAAGATAGGGATCACTAATTAACAAGTGATTCCGACAAGATTCGACCCTGATTTCGATGCAGAATCTTAGCAGGGGGTCGATTCCGGTAACTCTGGTTACCAGCTGATATTTCACCTGGCAAGCACTAGCATCCTCCATTCAAAAAACTGGGAAAAGGGAGGAATTCCAAGGGATGCCGACAATGAATCAGTGTCCTCACTTGGAATGCTTAATACACAGGTATGTGAGGGACTATATTTCTCAAAAAAAAAACAAATTTAAAAAATTATAGCAAATTGAAAAGATACATACTAACTTTTTAAAACATTTAGAAAATAGACATACATCAAAATGACCAACACATAAAAATAAAATTATAAAACTAAAATCATAGATCTTATATATATATATGAATCATGATCTACAGTTTTAGTTTTATGATTTTATACTTATATAAAATGAAATAGGACACGTCCAAATGGCCCCATGTCTGTGTCCTGCCTATCGGGCATAGACACGTGTCGAACACTTGTTTTGAATGTGTCTTAAAACAGGACACATCTAAAACACATGCCCTAAATGTATTCCCAATATTAGGACATGTGTCCTGACTCCTATGTAAAAGCAGCCCACAGACCACTTAAAACCAAAATTCTCACTCTCATTTGTCACTTTTCCAGCCAATGTTGAGCTCTCAAACAACTTGTTTTGCAGGTGACAGGTAATAGCAGGTTTGGAAGGGATTCTAAGTGATTTGACAGCATATTTAGCTACCAGACTTGAGAAATTCTCCAACAGCAGCAGTGTTATTCACTTATATCCCCAAGAAATCATGGCTCAGTGAACAAGGGAAGCTGGTAGAGGGCAAAGGAAATGGAAGAATGTCCCTGCTAGTGTCTCCTCTTGTCCTCCAACTCCAAGTCTATCCATCTCTCATTCTGCTAGTGTTCCATATGTTGCTAGTGCAACTGTTAATTCTGAAAATAACCCTAATTTTGCAAGACAGAACGCCCAAGAGAAGAAATACCCCTTGTGGAAGTATGTAACAAGGACCTGGGGAAGGGAATGTGATTTGGACTTGTAATTTTTGCAAGATTGAGTTCAGAGCACCTACTACCAAGTTAAGGGCCGTTTGTTGGGCCTTCCTTGTGGGCTTGGAGCATCTAAAGCAATAACTCTTATCCAACAAGGGGAGATGGAAAAGGAAAATGGAAGTGGCTTGGGCAAGGTGGCAGCAGCAAGTAGGAAACACAAAAATGAAGATCCTCATCCACTCTCGAGGAAACCATCTAGCACTAGCAGATATAGGAGTGGGGTTAAAGTTCCAACTAACAAGGAAGAGGCCAACTCCAAGTGGTCCAATGGACAATATTCTCCAACAAGAGAAGCGAGAGGAGATGGATCTTACCACTGGTTTCTTTTTCTATCTCGACTTCATTTCGTTTAATGTTGCATGGTCACCATTGTTTCTTGAGATGCGACGAGGTCTAATTGAACGAGCTCCAATTGGTTATGTGCCTTGTAGTTCAGAGAAGCTTAGAACCACATTGTTGGTAAAGGCAAATGAGTTGGATAAAATTTTAGAGCCCATTAAATCATTGTGGCCCTCTTCTGGTGTCAGTATTGTTTATGATGGATGGACTCATCAATTTCATGGTGTCTTCACAAAATGGACCAATGTTCTTGAAAGTGGTGGATGCTCTTGGGAAATACAAGCATGCGCAATATATGGGAGAGTTGCTCATCAAAGTCATTGAAAATTCCTGTACAAATCATCACTAATAATGCACCTATTTGCAAGGTTACTAGCATGATTGTGGAAACTAAATATCCACACGTATTTTGGACTCCTTAAATTGTTCATTCTTTGAATTTAGTACTCAAATCTATTGCTTCAGATGTGACATGGATTGGTAATCTTATTGATGAGGCACGGTGCATCCATAGTTTTGTACAAAGCAACACCAATGCCCTCACAATCTACAAAGAGTACACAAATCTATTATTGTTGAAGATTGCAAATACTCAATTTGCTTCCTCATTTATCATGTTTAAGAGGTGGAGGGAGGTCAAAACCACTATTGGGTCCATGTTTATTTCAGATTTTTTTTCTTTTTGGAGAAAGACGGATGAAAGAGCTTCAAAAAAGGTCAAGGACAGAGTGTTAAATGATGGTTGGTGGGAGAGGGTAGATCTTGCCATTAAGATCATGGACTCAATCATTTCTTTATTAGGATTTGCAAACATGGACCAACCCATCTTTAGGAGATGTTTGTCAAGGTGTTAAGATCATGGACCCAATCATTTCTTTGTTGTTGTTTGCAGACACAAACCAACCCATCTTAGGAGACGTTTATGCTTAGGAGATGTTTATGAGGAGTGGGATTTCATGATTGAGTCTGTGAAGACCATTATTTTACAAAATGAGTTCCTTGGTATCGGACATCAACATAGAGATAGAGCTTATTCACCACCATACAGGATATTCTTATCACCAAATGGGATAAGGATTGTACACCTTTGCATTGCTTTTCCCACTCATTGAACCCCATGTTCTGCAGTCATGAGTGGCTCAATGGTGGGCCCTACGCAAATTCCCTCCTCTCATGGATGGAGAGATTTCACAAGGGAGGAAGGCATCATTTAGACAAATATATCAAGATAGAGCATCCTTTGATGAGGTGGAGGAGGGCCTCATAGAGTTTTCCACTAGCAGTAAGAGATTTGAAGATTATAATGTGCTTAGAGACAGGGGGTTAAGAAGCCCTATGCTTGATGGGAAACTCATGTCAACATGCCCTATTTTACAGCAGTTAGCCTTCATCCTCTTGTTGCGAGAAGAATTGGAGCACATACGGAAACTTGTATAATTTGAAAAAAAAGGCTTGAGTAGTCGAGGGCAAAGACAATGGTGTATGGGTGCACCAACCCCTATCTTATTTACATGTAGAGGGGAAAGACAAATGTGGGATGTTTCTTGATGATACGAGTTTGCACAACACTGTTGAGTTGGCAATAGCCGACATAGATTGTCAACATAGATCCTAATGATTCAAAGCTATAGCCAATCACTTTTTATTTGTGTTGCATGGGTACCCATACCGAGGGGTCGGGTAAACAAACCTGTACCATGTACACATATCGAGTACTTGGGTACTTGAAAGGTACGTTCCCACTTATACCAAAATCAGACCTCACGTACCCGAGACGTCATTCATGAAATTTGGATGCTTGCATGCAGTTCGATACGTTGTACCCTGTGTTTGGGTACAACGAGGGTACGACCGTCAGTCAAGTTTGGTAATACTTTGATATTTACTTGTAGAACATTATTATTTACATTTCAAATGCCTCGTAGGGGTTTAATCAGATTGTTCACAGTCTTGGTATAGTTCTTGCAGATTGTATTGATTTTTTTGTATAACTTATAATGGCCATTATATATAATACGACTCTGCTCTTGTTCGAATACTCGCCTGGATGTTGATTTGTAGCTTATCAACTATTTATTGTGTTCTTAGAATTCCCATTAATAATAAATCTTTTTCTCAGTTTATGCAAAATATAGAAACAACCTCTAGAGAGTTTTCACCCACATCCATAGTCCATGTGCACTCACAGAACAAAAATCCAATCTCTTTTACATAACAGCTTGGATTCCATATGTCTGGAAATGCCATTAGGCAAATTTTGAATGTAGTATTACAATGAAGTTTGAACTCATGGAGTCATGGACATAATATTTTATATTATTAATTATATAACTTCCAGTCTTCTACTTGATATCTACTATGAGTCCATGATTTATCAAATTCATTATTTCATGTTTTAAATTTTCAATTTGAATGTTCATATGAATCGTTGAATTTAGAAAGGTGCATGTGTACCCTCGACATACCCAAGTACCATGTTTCAAAAAGTGGCGTCCCCATACCAGCACACATCCTCATACCCACGTTTCCTGGCAACTTAGCTTTTGATGATGGTGATCCTCTTGAGGGATCATCCTCCACACCAACAGTTGTAAATCTTGGATTGGGCATAGAGGAGGAGGATGTTGAAAATGTAGAGAGCAATGACAGTGGTGTTGACTTTGTCTTCCACTAAGGTATCTTTCCTCTTCAGGTCCTCCAATCCAAGAACTATACATCTATTAGTGTGGAGGATAACCAATACCATCTTTAAGTGCCTAGCTCTAGGACTAGTTCATTAAGATCCAAGTTGGGCAATTCCAATGTTATTAGTGTTGAAACTAAACAAGTTGACCCATTAAGCAAAACCAAGGAAAAAATACCAAAAAAGGGGTTAGTCAACCAACAATCCATAAAATATTCAAATTTTGATTAAAAATATATATATTTATGTACATCAAAATAAATCCAAACTATTACACACCAAATATCCAAGTCTTCTCATTATATAGCATTTTAAAGGTGAATGTAGCAAAATGGCATAGAAACTGTAATTTTTCCCACCTACTAACAAAATATCACATATGGTGAGAAAACATCTTGCATGGTGCTAAACAAAAGCTTTATTGATGTCATATCTAAAGCAATAGACTGAGTCCAACAATGCAAAACTATGCAATTTTTCCCACCTACTAACAAAATATCTCATATGGTGAGAAAACATCTTGCATAGTGCTAAACAATTGCTCTATTGATGTCCCATACTCACGGCCCTCATTCTAAAAAAGATCCGTCTTCACAAACTCAATTGTGGAGCACCACCCATCATAATCATCTCATAGCCTCAGCCTCTTAAGCACGACAGATGAGGAGGCAAACTAAGTAACTACAATCTTCAACAAAGATAAATATGTGTAATCTTTGTAGATGGTGCGAGCATGTGGATGGTTTATACAAAATTGTTGATATGGTTTGCGTCATCTATCACCTCTCACATCCATGTCATATCCAAAGCAATAGATAAGAGCAAAACTCAATGAATGAACAATGCAAGGTGTCCAAAATACATGTAGAACATAGGTGCATTATCTATGACTATTTGTACAACAAGACCAACACCTACTTTTTCAATGTCTTTAATGTACTAGTCATACAATCCACTTTCCAAAAGACTAGTGACACCCTAAGTCACAAGATTCGTTAGATCTTAACCTACAGGTTTAAAATTCGTCGAAACTGAAAAAAAAATATTAAATTTGATCAAATTCGGCTTAAGAAATTCAGGTCCAACCTTCAACTCTGTATCCATTCCTTCGTTGCATGTACATTCCTCGCCGCACATCCATCTCTCTACTGCATGTACATTCCTTCACGTGTCTAGACTTAATCTCCCCGACTTGGATTCTATTGAATTTGTTTCGGCGCTCGACCCATCAAAGTAATTTCCGCACAAAGTAAAGGAGAACTAAGAACTCAAAATAATCAGTGTATGCGTAGCCACCCATTTCGCTCTAGACAATGACCGTGGCCATGCTCCATCAAGCTCGTCTTCATTTTTCGTTTGTCGCTTGACTTATTTCCCTTAGCGATAGTAGGTTAGGTTTATTGTAGGTTAGACGCTAGGTTTAGGGTTTAGGTTTTTTTTAAAGCATTTAGATTATAGTATGTTTATTGTATATTAATATTGTAGGCATATATTATATTTTATAATTTATTTATATAATCATAGATATTAGGGATATTATATATAATAGTTCAATATATTATAAAATATAATTTATATTTTGAAATATGTATATAGACAAATTTATGACGAATCTCATTTGAATTCCATCAAGAAAGTCGAATTCAAATCGAATTTTATCCTTGCCGAATTCGAATTTGAACCCGAACCATGTGACTTTAATGTACTAGTCATACAATCTACTTTCCAAAAGAATAGTGACACCGTGAAATTGACAAGAGGATGGCATGTTGGGTCCATCCATCCATGAAAGACAATACCAACACCTTATTAGGGCAATCTTGATTTAATAGGTGTTAGGAGTTTATCCACCTCCTTACCTTGGCCAACAATGTGGATCTAAGCTTCTTTGAAGCAAGAGGTACATATCCAATCAAAAGCTCATTCAATCAATAAATTAAGGAGAGTGCACAACATCAAATGAAAGGACAAATTCAATGGTATGATCCACATCATCCCTTAACTCTACTTGAAAAATCTCGTATGTTGGACCACTGGGAGCATGCCTCTTCTTTGTGTTGAAATATTGTAACTTCGAAAAATATTCTATATGTATTTTACTGATGTACCCCAAGGGAGATGTCTTATTCCTCCGTCAGGATGTTGCTATTGTATTTAGCCATCATAGAGTCATGAGGTATAACCTCCATTATAAGTCGGATCAATAGTGCCCCAACGAATATAATATAATATTGTTTTGAGTCTTCCTAGATGAAGTCAACCTAGTCAGTTTAGTGGGGCCGACTTGTTAGGGTAAAAGTCAAGTGTCACGTCCCCACCCCTCATCCCAACGATGGAGAGGACGCAACCTACTCTGTCAAATGGGCGAACTGGCCCCATTAACATAAAACATAAAAATGCATTGGATTAAAAACATACATAAATGCATAACAGTTGCAATTATATAGCGGAATCAAATCATCCATACAAGCATTCATCATAATTTCTTAAAAGATATATAGATGCAAAGGTAAGTAAACAAGAATAGAAGTAAATACTTATCTTGTGATTGCGTTGTCCCGCAACTAGCTACGTTGCTGCAACGTTCCACCCAACCGTAGGCCAGTGTGTTCGTCAAACTCTCAGCATCACTGCCACCCCCGAGCCAGACATGATTCCACAAGGAACTAAGGAACAACAGGCTTACACACATAGCCAAATACACATCAAAACCCAGCCAACCCGAAACCACATTTAGGTTTATCGGGCTGCTAGGGAAACAAGTCAATAGCGTACGAGTTCCTTTGACTTACTCAAGGTAGGTTTATCGGGTTGCTAGGGAAACAAGTCAATACCGTACGGGTTCCTTGGACTTGCTCAATAGCGTACGGGTTCCTTGGACTTACTGGGCATAAAAGACAAAAAGAGTAGTTGAACACTCTATGGGTTTTCCCTTTGACATTTGGCTTTTCCCCCAATTGGCCCAAAGGTTTGGATATTTCCCCCTCCCTATTCCTTGTGAAATCATGCCCCCATCTGTTTAACGTTGCGACAGATAGCTAGTTGTGGTATTTTTATTAATTTGCATTTTACATGATGCCTCAAACATATTGTGCTTGGCTAGCACATAAACCATCGNAAATCCATGGTGGGGCCTTTGCCTTGAGCTCCACACCACGATTTAATACAATATTTACATCATATGCAATTTAATACCATGGGGTCAAAACCGGGGTGTTACATCAAGTGACTAAAAGAGTATAAATAGAGGAGTTGTGTTCCTCATTTGAACACACACACACTCACTTGTGTGGCGCATAGGAGGGAGAGAGAGAGACATACCAACAAGGAGAAGAATACATGTTTTGGGGTTTTATCTTATACATCTTATATAAAGGAAGTTTCGTTGGATTTTCTTCCCCTTAAGGGTTTCCCAGGACAAATACCATGTCTATCTTGTGATTGTGTTTCTGTCAATGATTCTGCATATGCTACTGTTGTGAATATGGATTAAACACTAATGATATCTAGCTAAGCATATGAAATCTTACATGGTATCAAAGCTAGCCAAAATAGAACAACTTTTACAAGGTGAAACTCTCTCTCCTCTCCCTCTGAAAGAAATTAGGGTTTCTGCAAAGTTTTGGATTTTGAAGATATGCTTGCATAGAAAGTTGTGCCTCCCTAGAGCGCATCTATTGAACCCTAGATCAAAGTTTTTGAGTGGGTAGATCTCCGAGAAAGCCAAATGCTAGTTTGGCCCTAAACCATAAAACCAGAACCAGAAATCTGTAGAAATTGAAATCTCGCAAGCAAGTTTTGAAGGGTGAAGATTTGGAATCTCCAAAAACCAAGTGGACCAACCAACTCGCCTCAGTCAAGCGCATCTCCTGGCAAGGTCAGCTTTTCATTTTGAGAAATTTCATTTTTTAGTGACCTCCTGGATAAGATGGCCCCAAGCACTAAGCTTGAGGACAAGCTGGAAGGCATAGAAAACTTCCTAGCATGGAAGTATAGGATTGATCTCATTCTTAGAGAGAATGATCTGAAAAAATACATCAAAGATGAAGTTGCAGAACCGAAATAAGATGAAGCTATGGAGAAGCACCAGAAGGACCTAATCAAGGCAATAAGCATCATTATTGATTCTATCAAAGATCACTTGATCCCTCAAGTGTCATCTAAGACGACAACAAAGCAAATGTATGATGCCCTTTCCAGAATGTATGAGGGAAAGAACATCAACAGAAAGATGAATTTGAGAGCTCAACTGCAGGGTACCAAGATGAGTAAAGGAGAATCCATTCAAGATTACTTTACAAGGGTCTCCTAGTTCAAGGAACAACTAAGTGCCATCGGAGACTCCCTTGATGAAGATGAACTAGTTATGACTGCTCTCAATGGCCTCACTAGACCTTGGGATTCATTCATACAGACTTTGTGTGCCAGAAAAGAAAGTATGAAGTTTGACATTGTATGGGAAGATTCCATACAAGAAGAAGCTAAAGTAGCTAACAGAGAAGCTCTACTTAGAGAAGATGATCAAGCTCTAGCCACCCATACTAGAAGAAGAAGACAATCAAACTTCAAGAAGGATAGTCATAAGGAACATAGACCTCCAAAGATGTTTCAAAGGAAAAGAGAAAACGGTCAAAAGAAAGACTACTCAAAATATCAATGCTATAACTATCATAAGATATGACACCTTGCCAGAGAGTGTCCGTCGAAGAAGAACAACAACAAAAGACATAATGCTCATCTAGCTGAAGATGAGGATGAAGAAGAAGAAGAAAGATCTCGAAAGAGACAAACAAAAGAAGATGTAGAAGAATATGTACCATTCTCTGCACTCTCTAGGTCTATAATACCTGGAGAAGATACATGGCTTATTGATAGTGGTGCATCAAAGCACATGACAAGGAAGAAGCAAACTCTATCAAGACTTGAAGAGAAGAACTCTCCTCAAAAAGTATCATTAGGAGATGACTATCAATATCCCATCAAAGGCATTGATGAATCTATGAAGATGAAGGAAGTACTATATGTACCAGGTTTAAAAAAGAACTTACTTTCCATCTCAGCATTAGATAAGAAAGGATATAGAATTGCTTTTATGGTTATTCAAGTACTCATGTGGTCCAAAGGAAAGACAGTAGAAGATGCTGTGGTCATTGGTGAAGGAGGAGGATTGTACAAACTCAAGGGACATCCAGAAACAGCCCTTGTCCATGAGATACTAGCTCAAGTGAAGTATGGCATAGAAGGCTTGCTCACATCAACTACAAAGCATTACCCTATGTGAGCAAAGTGGTAACAAGTTTACCAGATTTGAAGATCGAGCATGAAGGTACTTGCAAAGGATGTGCAAGAGGAAAGAATATCAAGAATCCATTTCCGAAGAGTGAAACAAAGACTAAAGGTACGTTGGAATTAATTCATTCTGATGTATGTGGTCCTATGTGTTGAATTTTAGCATTAGCATGAATTCTTTTAAATTTTGCATACTGTAAGATAACAATAGACAAGTGCAATAGATACATCAACACATCAATACATCATACACACTAAACACAAGAGTTTTTCAGGGGGAAACCTTCAAAGGACAAAAACCCCAAAAGCATTAGTAATTCATCTCTTAAATGAGATGATTGAGTTTGTCTCAGAATTCTGAGATGAATGTTATACAAATTCTTTCAAACCCCAGCAGGTTTGAACAGGGTTTACAAACCCTAGTATAATTTGACCAAAATTATCTCAAGGACAACTTCCACCATATTTTGCAAATCTAGGACTAATTGCCCAGATTCATTTTGCTGCACAAAAATCTGTGTGCCATGCCCAGTACTACCCAAATCTTGTTTTGAGGTTGCCCAAGTATCCAAAGGGCTACCCAAACCTTCTACCTACTGCAAACGATCCAACTGGTCGATGCTATGGACCCTCCTCGTTAAGGGGGAGTAGGCTGATGAGGATTGCATCATCCTTGGACCTATGTCCTAAAGTGATAGGGAATGATCATCCTGCAAAGAGATCATGTGCACTGCAAGTAGTGTTGCGGCAAAGGATCAAGAAGATCGAAGTGTTGGTACAAAGGATCGAGAAGATCGAAGTGCTAGTACCGAGGATCGAGAAGATCAAAGTGCTGCTACAAAGGATCAAGTGATCAAGCGCTGCAGAAGATGAAGACTCAGTGCTGTAGAAGATGATGTTTCAGTACTTAAGATATTGAAGATATTCTAGTAACTGTTCCAGTTGCTGATGATTGTTGAAAACTTCCTATGATGTATAGATGTATTACCTTGATACTGTTGAAGATGCTCTCTCTCTCGTTACTCCTATAGCTGATGATGTTGTTGTCAATAGAATACCCTTCTTGTTAAGGGGGAGGTGTTGAAATATTGTAACTTCAAAGAATATTCTAAATGTATTTTACTGATGTACCCCAAAAGCGAGATGTCTTATTCCTCCATCAAGATGTTGCTATTGTATTTGGTCATCATAGAGTCATGAGGTATAACCTCCATTGTAAGTAGGGTCAATAGTACCTCAATGAATATAATATAATATTGTTTTGAGTATTCCTAGGTGAAGTCGGCCCAATCAATTTAGTGGGACCGACTTGTTAGGGTAAAAATCAAGTGACTGAAAGAGTATAAATAGAGGAGTTGTGTTCCTCATTTGAACACACACACTCACTTGTGTAGCGCATAGGAGAGAGAGAGAGACATACCAGCAAGGAGGAGAATACCTGTTTTGGGGGTTTTATCTTATACATCTATATAGAAGAAGTTTTGTTGGGTTTTCTTCCCCTTGAGGGTTTCCTAGGATAAATATTGTGTCTATCTTGTGATTGTGTTTCTTTCAGTGATTCTGCATCTACTACTGTTGTGAATTTGGATTAAACACTAATGATATCTAGCTAAGCATATGAAATCTTAACACCTTGCTGCTATTGCTGATCCACTATAAAATTCAGCACCACTCCCACTTCCATTAGATGACTTCCTCACAAATGAAAAAGAACCCTCATCTCTTTGTCTTGCATGCTGCCACATTTGCCTCACCAACATCTTTAGCCATGTTTCTTTGGCTAAGAAACATTTAGACATGCCTGTATCCCTCCCTTGAGACCCAATAGATAGCTCTTCACATGCAAGTAGGTATTTTTGAATTCAACTTTGCAGAACAAGCATCTCCAATAGCAATTACCAGCCCCAAACACCAGTCAATTGTGCCTTTATAAAAAATTAAACTCTAAAAATACAGGCAGCTAACAACATTGGCAAAAACTGATTGTGAATATTTGTAGTGTTAAGAAGCAATATTGGAGTATAACACTGGAATTGTGTTTATCACATTCAAACTTCATATAAGTTATACAAATTCCCTCCGATAAGTAATAGATCAAAGATTAGATATTCATATATTAAATATAGTAGTTAGATAGTAGCTGCAGCACAACAACCTAGCAAACGACATAAACAGGGAACAAAACCATAGTCTCAAAGGACACTATTGTACTATAACTATAGATTTTACATGTGAATCTGTTTCTATAATGCCTCCAATCTTTCTAGTGTGTTTAAAAGTTTAACAACAATTTGATAGATAGCAAGAATATTTAAACAGGATACATGAATTCTAGCAAAACAATAAAGGTTGCCAATTCTTCTCTTCAATGAAAAACCTGCTTAACATCTCTCTGAAACTCTTAATAATAGACAAGCTGTCCATTTTTTTCCCTTCAATCCTAATCAAAACTGCATACATATTGATATGCTCAGTATTCTATGAAAACAAAAACATGAGACTACTCAAAATTCCATGTAAGACCCTACAAAAGAGCATTGTTTACAGGATTTTCAATTCCATCCTGTAACTGTAAATAGAAAACTGTCAAGACAATATGCTAGTTTGTACCAAACGGCAGTTCATAATATCATAACAAACACTACGCGATAGAGATGTAATCAAGTCAGTGCATTATGCACTGACTAAACTCATACGGCATAGATCACACAATATATCAACTGTTTCCTTCAAACTGAGAAGCACAATGTTAAGCATTTTCACAGTATTCCTTTAAATTTATGTTTGAAGTCGTTTCAATTCAATATCAATTTTCCAACAAGAGGGGACTACAAAGTACAAACCATAAGGAGATATACCATAACTGTTATGTTGCCATTCTTCAAATAATGCTAAGCTAGATCATATCAATGGTCTTGCATATAAGTCTATTCCTGCATCACAAGCCACAAATAAGCGTACAATTAGAACAATCCATTTTTTCCATCTTGCATCATTATCCTTTCTGTAATTTAACAAAATAATGTAAAGATGAGCACTGAGCAATCAAATGATGCAATCCTAAACAAAGATACCAAAACCTACAGACTTCTAAACAGGGATCCGGGACCAATTCAAATCCTGAACAGGCCAAACCAGTCCCTTTTTGCGCAAGAAATACAGGAAATTAAAAAACAACCCTGGTCCCAAACCATAATTCAAGCTTATATTACCTAAAAATGGCCCATGTTGAGTGGGCAACACTAGTGCTGATGTCCCTAAATGATCAAGGCCAGTGGATGAGGCAAAGTGTGATGATGAGGATCCCAATATCGGGATGATTTTGATTATATAGTTATTTTTTATAGCATGATGTTTTCGGGAACCTAGGGCCTACAGGCCATTTAGATCCTCGATCTCTATGTAATTTGTTTCAAATATATATCACAGAGTGCCATTTTGCTATTTTCACTAGTACATGCTATATACATAAGCAAGCTTTTCATTTATCAAGGCCAGGCCCTTCACCAATACTGATCTCTCTAGATGATCAAGGCCAGTGGATGAGGCAGAGAGTGAAGACGAGAATCCCAATATCAGGATGATTTTGATGATATAGTTAATTTCTATAGCATGACATTTTTTGGATCACACGCAGTGCTTTCAAAGTTATTGGAACTCACTTAGCCTGAGGAGTTGGTGATGGGTCCCAGGTCAGACTTGGCCTTGATCATTGATGCTGTCATGGGATGTAACCAAAATATTTTCATTCCTGGAGCTCTGATATATATTTTCAAATGATTGGGAAGGCCACTCTGAGCTTGATTGAGAAGCCTATAGAAACTACTTTGTTCCTGCTTGGAAGCTGCATTGGCAGAGATATCAGATACACAAGACTCATACTAGGCTGAGTATGGAACCCAATGAGCTTATTTGGTCTTTCAATGAATCAGGGGGATACTATTCAGCCAGGGTCGGGTATGTGATATCTGTGTGGGGAAATTTATGGAAGGATCGGGCTCCTCCAAAGTCAATATTGTTGATAAAGCTGGCTCTCAATGAAAGAGTCCCATAACATGGGCTCTATTGCAGCAAAAAGGTAAAATGCAACCAAGCATGTGTTTGCTTTGTAAATACTCTAGTGAGACTAACTTACATCTTTTTTTCCCACTCATACACTACACAGGTCTAGGCTGGCATGGAGGGGACGGTTGGATTTTGTAATTCATGGAAACATAAAACAATAGAAGATTGTTTCTCCATTTGGTTCACAAGGAAGAAGTTAAAGGCAATCTAGGCTCTTCCCTTTCTCATTATGTGGGTATTTGGGCTGCAAGAAACAACTAATTATTTGAGGGAAAGCATTTCTCTCATATAAAGTAGTGGCACGGTCTATGGCATTACTTTCACACTATAAAGATATCTCCAGTGCAAAATCTCCAAGGATATCGGTTCCTCGAGTTGATAAATCTATTACAAGGGGGTTAATCTATTACATGGGGGTTTTTTAAGGGGCCTGTAAAGGACAGGACTCTATCTGCAGAGTGGGATTTGCCTTACACTACTCAGAACAGCACGTTTTTCACTTCAAGGCTAACATTGGTCTGGGCACAAACAATGTTGGAGAATCGAAGGCTCATTTCTTTATAATGAAGTTTGACCTGGCTAAGGTATTCGTTCTCTGCAGGTTTATGGAGATTCTATGATGGTAATCAACAGGATGACTAATCAAACATAGATTCTGAACAACAGGCTTCTTTCTCTTGCTTCACACTTGAAGCAGATTTCTAGACAATTTCAAGAGATAAGGTAAACTCATGTTTTTAGAAACCATAATCAGATGGCAGGTAAGCTATCAAAGGAAGGTTTGAACCTACAGGCAAATACTTTTCAGTTAGAATAATATCTGAATGGACATACTTTGCTAGCCAGCTGCTTTCCCTCGGTAACTTTTGATGATTGAGATTCAAGTCAGTTTTGTTTATTCTTTTTATCTAAGGAACTATTTAAGTCTTTTTTGGCTTTGCTGGTTTTGATATGGCAAGTCTATGGCCTGACGCTATGCTTGGACTACTTATTGCCTGTGCTTTAAGCAACTAAAGAATGTATTTTTGGTTCTGAATGAAACTAAAAAAATACATTTTTCCATTTTAAAAACATATGCAAGATTTTCTATTCTAATATATTAAGATAATATACACTCATAAATCACAAACAATAAAACTGAAACATGAACTATTGCACTTCCAAAAGATTTATAACAAGGAGGGAAAACCATTAGAATGAAAGACATTAAAATAGATTTGGAATCAGGAATTTCGGGCAAGACACTTAGCTTGTGAGTCAGAGGGAAAAACGTTTATTCTCATGAAAACAATGTAAAGCCAATGAAAGATCAAGAGTACGAGATATGGTAGCCTATACGTACAATTAAATTCCAGAATTAATTTAGCTGTCTCCATGAGAAACATGATCATTGTCTGGAATGAGGAATTTGGGGCAAGACACTAAATTTGTGACTGAGAGGGAAAAACGTTTATTCCCTCCATGAAAATCATGTAAAGCCAAGGGGAGATTGAGAGAAGTACAGGATATGGTATAGCCTACACGTACAACTAAATCCCAGAATGAATTTAACTCTCTCCATGAGAAACATGATCAGTGGTAAACCGAGACAAGATAAAGAGCACCAAGGCTATGGGAAGCCTATAGATGCAATTAAAGTATCCTTGCAAGAGCTTATAATTAAACTTAATTTCAAAGAAATCAGGAGTTTCATCTGGAAGCCGGTTTTCCTTCTAATCTAAATAATATGATTTGAAGTTTCAAAATACTTTTCAGAGTATAAAAAATAGAAACAGTGTATTCAATTGAAGAATCTTAAGGTATGAATAACAGATACTGTATAATTCCATTGAAACGACATAAGCAAGATATTTCTTCAGTTACATTGCCGGATTCTAAACTTCACATCGGCATATGAATCAAAATTCAAGATTTTACCCTTGAGAAGTTAGTGTGAAAAAAATGCACTGTCATCTCGAAATATTACATCATAATAAACCATGACAGCCGAATAATAACACCCTCACCTGAACTAACTGCATCATCGTCTGCCATGATGCCTACTCTGATGGCTTCTTCTCCTCTTGCGGCCGTGTTCTGAATCAGAATCGGAATCAGACTCAGAATCACTCTCAGATGTGCTATTCCTCCGATGCCTTCTCTTTGTATGTTTCTTTCTTCTCCTTCGCTCTTCTTCAGAATCTGACTCTGAAGATGTTCCAGAAGATCTAGAGTCGCTACCACTTGTTTCAGTTTCAGAGTCTGACTCTTCAGTAGAAACACCGCTGCTGCTTGAAAATACAGATGCCTCAGTGTCGCTGCTATCATCAGAATCTCGCTTCCGTTTAGTCTTCTTTCTCTGGCTTTTGTTTTTTCTCGTGCTCTTGCTTTTGCTCTTCTTGTCGAGCTTCATAGAAGCCGATAGATCAGACAGGCCGGGTTGCAAGCCCAATGCATTTTGAGGATTGTCAGGGTTGTCCAGCTCGTATGGAACTGAAGTTCTCATCTTCAGCTTTGGATTCTTAAGCTGTTGTGTTCGGGATGGACGAGACATGTAAACTCTCTCGTTCTTGCATTCGTAAGTCCAATGGCCAGACTGAAAACATTTCTGGCATTGCTGAGCCGCACCCCTAGATGTAGATGTGGGTTTCAAATCCTTCCTAACCCCCAATTTCACAGCCTTCTCAGTACTCATCAAATACATCTGCCGCTTCGCTTCTTTCCGCTCCTGCCATCGACTTGGCCCTTCTTCCTTCTGGCCATAAGCATTCACATTCCTTGCTGCGGCAGCCGCTGCTCGTTCGGCTTGAGCACGGCTGAGGCCCTTGGCAGCACTTAGTGCAGCAGCCTTGATCCGATCAGCCGCTGCTTGTGCTGCTTCATCCTTATTGCTCGACATTGAGTCAAACAAAGATAGATAAAACCCTGGTTTTCTGATTCAGAAGAAAATTCCACCTCTAGAAAACAACTTCCACCTGGGAAGACAAGAATTAGGGTTTCCGAACAAAATTCAAACACTTAACCAAAGAAAAAAATTCCACTACTCGTCCAATTATAGTAAAAATATATAAAATACCCTCTGCTTCGCTCTGAATTCTATTGATAAATCAAAATAGTTGTCACGTTTTATCCTTTGTTTCAAATATTGTTGAAATAGCTCGAATTTTTGTCAAATATTTCACAAAATTTACTTCCCGCCGCAGTTAAGAACACCAAAATAAACAATCGAGAAACCCTAGCATTTATATTCTTATATACAGTTGATTTTTCATCCATAACAAGTCGGCCAGGCACAGAGACGGGATCTTTACATGCAAAATTATAAGATCTGAAAAACAAAACTATTTAGGCCAAGAACGGGTTCCTATTAACACTGTGAATAAATAAACAAGAAGAGCCATAAACATCGAACTTTGAAGAAGAAATCAAGCCGTTGCTGAGCTTGCAGAAGTCTGCAGACAATGAGTGTTCGTTGTGGTGTTCTTCTGAATACAAAATTAAATTAATAAACAAACCGGAATCGCATGAAACCAAATATACCGTTCACAAAAATGGTCCTGCCTCGATCGACAAAGAATGGGGAATAAAGACGGTGGCTTTTAATTTTAAGATGGCTTTTTATTAGCATAGCTACAAGTCAAGTAAAGTGGTGGGTGTATCCAATAGGTTAGAAAGAGACTTAATTTTAATTTTGTGGAGATGATTATATTTAAATAGTTGTAAGTCAAGTAGTAGATAGAGTAACTAGTTATTTAGTTTTGTGGAGATGGATTACACTTAAAAGAAGGTTAAACGTAAGTTAAATTAATTACCAAATTTTTATAGTTATCTATTTATGCACTTAAGTGAAGGTTTTCTTAGATCTTAATCAAAATACATTTAACCATAATTCGGGTTAATCTTGTTGATCCACTCAAGCAAGTCCAAAATATCTTGTTGATCACTCAAGCAAGTCCAAAATATGAGATAATATCTAAACGTCTATTATGCACTTAACTGAAGTTTATTTAAATCTTAATCAAGATGCATTTAAGCACAACCACTTAACTTGTGGTTGGTGAACAACGATAGGTCACAAGTTGAGTGAGCCAAATAAGTTATTAGTACTTGTTCTAGTCTTCTTCTAATCAAATGAGTTATATGTCACAAACAACCAATTATCCACGAATCATCTAAGAGTTACCCATGCATCAATTAAGAGTTGCTATCCATGCATCAATTAATAGTTATTGTTTATATTCTTTGTTTTTATAATTGTTTATTTTGAATTTGGAACAAGTGTCATAGAATCAATGTGGAATGTACACTTGTCGTATACTCGCGAAATATAGAAAAAGAATAAGTGCTTGTCCACCCTAAAATCTCAAATAAATACACCTATAGGTGTAAATATACTACGACCATGAAATGAATCTAGGTTGTACACTTGTTACACTCAGGTTAATCTTGTTGATCACCTCAAGCAAGTCCAAAATATGAGATAATATCTAAACGTGTAACTATTTTTATTTTTTTTATTTATAGATGATTTACTATAAAATGTTTTGAATTTGTTTTGTTGTTTTAAAAAATTTATCAAAATACTATATTTTAAATTTTGTAATATTTGGAAAACGAGTGCTCTGCCATCGCAGGCCACCATGTGCTCTGGTCCATTCCATTGCATCTGATTCGCAAGCCTGCTCTAGATAGTGCTCATCCGAAGTGCATGCAATGAGTGTTTTGCTGCCACATGCAGCCTAAGGTTGATCAGATCTGTGGTATGGTCTGGTGAATCGGATATGGGATCTGCCAAGGAATTCGTTGTTATGGATCCACCCTTGGATCTGAGTGTGGAGCAGCACCGAAGACTCTTAGACGAAGCTTTCAAGAATTTGGTGGCTTCTACTTCTTCTGCACCTCTACCTGTCCCGGACACCAGTGATGTGAACTTCGTGAAGCAAGCAGTCGCTCCTAAGATCCAGATCACGTCGGCAGCTTCAAGACTAAAGCCCTAGCCCTGAGTGAGAAGGGTCTGATAGGCCATTTTACGGGGATCTAGCCTTCGCCAAAGACTATGGAGATCTGGATAAATAAGAACTGGATGCCCTTGATATCTGGGGGGTTGTAACACTGCTTTTGTGGAAAGGGATTCTTCTCCTTCTTATTTGAAAGCAAAGTTGATTGAGACCTTATATTTAGGAGCGGTCCCTACTTTATGGGGCCTCATGGTTTATATCTAAACCGATGGAGCCTTTCATTCGATCAAGAAAAGGATGTGCCATTGACGGTCTCGGTTTAGGTTCATCTCCCACGTCTGCCTCTGCAATGTTGGAATGATGAAATGCTTCAAGCTATAGGGAATTCTCTTGGTAATTATATTGACAAAGCTAAGCCAAAGGGTTCTATGTTTCTTGTGCAAGGATTTGCGTTGAAGTAGATCTAGAGAAAGGACTGCCAGAGGTTGTAAACTTACACATGGACGGCTGGGAACACATGCAAAAGGTAGATTACGAGCAGTTATCGTCCAAGTGCAAGAAGTGCCATGAGTACGGACATTGTCAAAAATTGTCCAAATGTGGTTCAAGAAATCTCAGAAAAAAATTAGGAGGAAGGTTGGCAGCAATCAAAAAGAGGAAGAAAAACTCCCCCGGTAGTAAATGAGGTGCAGCAAAAGACAAGCAAGGAGAAGCCCAAAGAAGCAGAAAAAGCCTCGAACAATAATCAATTCGAGGCACTAAACATGGAGGAAGGTGAAATCTCGCCCTTGGAAATAATAACAGTTGAAATAGAAGAAGAAGAAGCTCAGGCAACCACGAGTATCCATCCTATGTCTCCCAGGGATGGAAGGAGCGAAAAGGATCTGGAAGGGTCTACAGCACCAGGGGAAACTTGGGTAGAGATGGTAAAAAATAGTAGAGGCACGCCGCAAGAATACTCTCCAAAGCGATCGCCCTCACAAGGATCTCAGGAAACACACAAAGTGGCTTCGCAGCCAACCACAAGAGGAAGGAAGTTGCAAAGATACCTAAGAGAGCAAGAGGCAGAAAGAGAGATGGAGCTAGGGAGTGTTGATTGCATGGGCAGACCCGGGTTTACTATAATTAATCAACAATACCCCAAACTCACTGGCCCTTTCGGCAACAGACCGCAAAGCGATCTGAAGTCTCACCTGAAGTGAATCTAATGGGTTGGCCAAGACTCAAGTGTCTTGGACCAGGTTCTGTTCATCCTACTTCTTTCCCCTTTTCTCCTGTGCGCCACTAAGTCAACTAGCTCTGCGCATCGCACGTCCCCTTCTACTCGCAGCACTTTCACCCGAGCGATGCTCAACCTCGCACCGGTTGCTCGGATTCCTCTCGCGTCGCACAACTTCCACTTACTCGTAGCTCCCCAATCCTTACCACTTCTCTGCGCACCGCGGAACACCTATCCTCTCCTCAACGCTAAGCCCTCAGCTCGCAGTATCTCGCATCCCAGCTCCTCTGCCGATGCGATATCACTTCTCTGCGATACCTTACCACTGCGACTTTACGCTCTTAACGTTGATTGCGCCAATGTGCGACACTCTACTTTTCAGGAGTCTATTATGAATAACTGGTAATTAGTGACAGACGTGAAATAATCCTTAAACAACCTACTGCAATACTTCGATCTATCCTTAGTCTTTTGCAATATTATGAACGAAACAACACATACATTCGTCTACTGCTACTATCATTACATGCATAATAACTAGTAACAATAAGCAAATACAATCACATCCAGTCAACACATAACACGCAGGTTTAACGTGGTTCACCCCCGGGCTGGGAGCTACGTCCACCAAACTGTGCTTCTATTATATCTTTTGAGGGAAGTTGGCACAGTTTGTTGCTCTGCCCTTGCAGCGCAAAGTTTCTCCTAGATCTCTAATCTTCTCTCTATATATCTTCCCTCTCAGTTCTCTCTCTGCAAATGACTACCTACAGACTCAAAATGACTCACAGAAAGCTATGTGTCTGGATCGTTACAACACAGTCTGTCTGACTGATTTCTGAATCTACAAGACTATCAACTGATCGACTATCTACTGATTGATTAGCTACCCAACCAACCCTTTACAATACAAAAATGCAAGCTTTTATAGGCAGCCCGAAGGTCGTGCCATTACAACACTGTGGGCCTGTCCCAACAGTAAACCCATACCCTAAACAGTGACAGTCGGTCCTCTTTGTCCTTGAGGTAGCCACTTCC
>LPNX010819462.1:249320-269992 GCA_001517045.1 Pseudotsuga menziesii | reverse complement strand
TTAAACTAAATTGAATATATCATATGAATATTATGAACTATATTTTTGTCCTTATTAGGAAATTGACAAAACAAATACTAGAATATTGATTTCATAATACAGATTACAAAATACAATAATATTTTTAAGAAGAAACTATTTGGGAAGGAACTACAATTTTATATCATTATAAGGGTTTGTTAACTAATAAGAATGTACTTGGGAGGTAGGTGCGGGTGGGATTGTTTTTTTTTTTTATCCTGGAGGAAACTCAGTCGCATATTACGCTTGGGGAAAAGGACATAGATCTAATAACGAAGTAGAATAGCTCTGGCTTCTCCTTGGTTTGGATCTCACAAGACATAATAATATTTGAAATCTCACATCTTTTGTAAACTCAACGCAAGTCATCCAGAAAATGAGAATCGGCTACAATCATGGTGCAGCAAACTGTAGAAGAATCTATGATCATATTTGTCGCCTCACCTCATATCTCCAGGTCACTTACTTCCACATCCTCATATGCAATAACACCATTGCGACTAAGTTCACAAATCAATGTGTCAAAATTAATTTGGGCATAGTTACAATCAAATGTCAGTCCAACATTCGTAAACATGTTCCACAGAAACCCTTTCAATATCACTTGGAGGGGGGGGGTGCTTCGTATCCTCCTTTCTGGACACCTTTCGAGTATTCGATGGACATTTTCCATCCATTATGGACATGCATAGCTTCGTCTTTACATCCAGAACAGTTTCACATGTTGGTTTCTCCTTTTTGTAAGTACGGTTGTGCTCAGCCTCTTTTATATATAAAAATCTTCTCTGGTTCTTGTTAAAAAAAACTAATAAGTATTTACAAATTAAAACCTACATGAACTCTAGTATTCCACACATATAGTTGTGTTTATAATGCCTCGTAATATTGGTTAACAAAATCAACGCCTTTTCCTCAACTAAAGGAAGTTCCTTCATGTTTTATTTGCAACAATCTATGTCGATTGTGATCCTTAATGGAATTTCTCAGTCAATCGTCCAATGTTCTACCCTTGATTGTGTTGATTTGACCCCTCTTCATTCAACAATATGCTTTCTTATGGGTCACCTCTAATAGTCAATTTTATTTGTTCAAATTTCTTGCATCCCTTCAGTTACACGTCAAATTGACTCCACTTTTGGTAACATATGCCAATTGTCTATTCGGCAAGATCTCAATCATTGAAAACCTCATAGATGTCCCTCCCATTTAACATATATCCAATTGAGGTAAGATTGTTGACATATATCCCCATCAATGATTCAATAAATGTTGTTTTTCCAATATAATTTGTCTTCTACCTTGGTTGACAACATATATGCACCAATCAACCCCAATATAGGTGATACAACTACTTGACTTTCTCTATCGTCGATACATCTAGTTGGCTTTCTCTATTGTTGATGCCCTCTCAATTGGGTTCCATCTATCAATTAGTTCATTTGGTCCAATAAAATTTATTGATTCTACCTCCAATATATGTTTCCAGACTTTTTATCCCCCAAAAACTAATCAAATTTGAAAAAGATGGGGGAAAATGTCTCTGATTTCCTCTCCCAAATATATATATATATATATATCTATATAAATTTTCGAAGAAACATTTTAAGCAAATATTGTAGATCTTCATGAGTTTCAAAAAGCTTCCTTTACAACAAAATGCCATGTTCCAACTAAATGTGAAAATTTGGGACTAAGCTTCCATATCTATTAGAAACACGGGCAACTCTTTCTCTCCTTTCTTGAGCATGGAAGGTTAAAAAAGGCTCAATTTTTTCACATTGATAACATAATAGATGCTCATAAATGGTGGCAACTCCAATAATAGACCAATTACAATATTTGAATGGGCCATACAATATAATGGGTGTCATTGTCTTTCTTGTGCCCTATATATATTTCTTATAATATGGAAAAACACTATATATCCCACCTAAAATTGCATATCTATCTACTTATTGTATTAAATCGAAGAGCACGATCTCCATCAATGTCGATGACTAGATCGGATGAGGTATTTCATTGTGTTGTTTCAAGCAGAAAAGGTAGTTTTGCACGAAAACGAATAGAACATTAATCATCCTAATCCCTTGCTTAGTCCACAACTTTAGGGTAAGATTGGTTAATTTAACCGACACTCGCATTTCGACAGAATACTCGTTCCTAGATTCAAACAAGGGACGTGAGTCCTTAAAGGATAGGTAAATTTTATCCAAAATCACATCTATAGTAGGATAGTATGAACATTTTCACAAGATCTAAAGATGAACCCTCACCATCCCCTTAAAACGCTATGCAATTGAGCTTTTGGGTAAAGGTTTTGTCCTAGAATATCAATTCGTTACAAGCGCTTACTAGGATCAAACTCCACGAGGGCTATATCCACTAAGTGAGAAGGGATAGTATTGTATCTTTCATTAGCAATCACATGCCTAACCAACAAACCATTGATGGTCTTGAACCCTTCCTCAATCCACAACTCTAGGGGCATATTAGTTCATTTAATCGAGGCTAACATAGTGACAAAGTACTCATTCCTCGAGTGAAACAAGAGTCCTTCAAGGATACCTAAATTTTATCCAAAATCCAGATTTGTTGTAGGATACATTGGGCTTTTTCTTAGGATCTAAAGATGAACCCTCACCATCCTCTTCCAACGTTACCGAGAGTTGCATGAAATCCCAATGGAGACAGGTTGTGGGCCTCCGTTGAAGGCCCATCTGAAATACCAGATGGCTCAAGGAGTACTGCCAATGAAGTAGCCCACATCTCGCTTCAATTAGTTCTACTCGAACCTTCGCACACGAATCGACGACGACAACATCAACTCTGTCGTGTGGTAATAATGTCCCTGATCTCATCGCATGGGAGCTAGATCTAGTGACATATGTGGGTGCAGCTAAAGGATTACCCATCCTCCAACACAATTCCACCTAGGTGGAAAAGGTATTAGTTGGACTGCTGTCATCCTTGGAGCTGGACTATCCATAATAATATATCACAAAAAGACCCTTCATCAAACCTTATTTTAAACAAAACCCTATTTGATTAGGATTATCCTACATAATGGACATCGATGTATATAATGAGAAGAATAATTAGTGTCGAACAACAACAACCCCCGAGATGTAGGGAAAGGGCACTTGAACCACTGAGAGGCAGGGAAAGGGCAGTCGATTCGTTGTGGGTAAGATGCAAATTCAAAAGGGTATGAGTTGGCTTAATTATTTTTGAAAGTTTACGTCGGTTGAGAGAAAAATGGCAGTAAATATATAAATGCTCTAGGCAACGTCAAGTTTAACACAAAATCGAAGAGCAGAGGATTTATCATTTCTTGGTTTGCAGATCATCGAAGAGAGCAGATCCTCATCAATGTCGATGACTACATCCGTTGAGGGATTTCATTACGGTGTTTCAAGCAGAAAAGGCAGTTCTGCACGAAAACCAATGGAGGATACACACAAGACCATGACAACGACTATCAATATTCTTGATCAGGATTCTAAACAGGCCGAGGACGTCTCATTTTTTGGTGTATTTGATGGTCATGGCGGTCGCAAAGCTGCAGACTTCGCCGTTGAAAATATTGGTCCCAGCATAGTGGACGCAATGAAAAATCAAGTAAAATTAGCGGGAGACACGTCGGAGGTTGACATTGCTGATAAAAACAATCAGTCCACCATAAATTTGTGATCAGTATGCCTTTTTGAATGTATGCCCTTGTTCATGTGGTAGGACACATTTCCTTAAGATCTCATTTGGTACGAGCTCATATATTTGTTTAGCGATTAACTAGAAATCCATAGCCTTAACAACCAACTGCCTCTTCTGACTCGTAGTAAGCTACGCTAGTGCTACTCCCGTAGCCAAAAAATAAATTTTGTTTCATGATAGTCATCAACAATTTCAACTCCAAATAGTTGTGCACATGGAAACCCATCTTCACTGTTTTTTGGTTCCTCACTTGTCTCAATTCAGTATAAAATATCTAGGACAACATTTAATTGACCCAGTTTCACAATTATCTCAAAATCAAACTCCTAACAAAGAAGTAGCCAGTGGTATATCTTCTCCCCCAACACAGGCTTATTGACCATGTATTCCAAGGTAGAATGATATGTGAACATATTTAAATGGTCGTCCAATACGTAATAGAAAACTCTCTATAGCGCATATACCATATCCATACCTTCCCTCTCTTCAGACGACAGCTTCTGACTAACAAAAGAAATCGAGTGAACAAGATCTCCTTCCCCTAGCTGTGCCAACAACACTCCTAGTGCAATTGATGATTCATCCACATGGACATGGAACTCCTTATTCAATCAAGAAAAACTAGTATTGGTGCAGAATCCATAGTATCCTTCAACATATCAAATTTCTCCTAACACTCTTAACTCCATACAAAGACCGCATCCTTCTTCAATGAGCACTCCATAGGAGCTGTGATTGTAGCATAAACATGAATGAACTTGTGGTAGTATCATGTGTTCCTGAGTGGCACTCTAAGTCACTTCACATTTGTAGGTGGCAACAAGATCAAAATCAACACAATATTTGTGGGGTCAATCAATAGTCCTTGCTTGCAAACAATATGTCCCAGCAACATCCCAAAAGGTCTGCAGAAAATAGACTTGTTTGAGTTCAACATGATCATATGTTGTCGACAACACTCCATTATCAGTCAGAGGTTCACCAGGTGGTCCCTAATTAATATGTAAACCGTCTAGTCATCTATATAAACCTCGAGAAATTTCTAAATAAATTCCTTGAATGCAGCGATAACAATCCAGGAGAATATCACAGGCACATTCTTCAGTCTAAAGGGCATCACAGTGTACTGAAAACATCTCCATTCAGTAAATTTTTTTGTCTTGTTGCGATATTCCATTGTGATCTTAATTTGGTGATAGCCAGAAAAACCATCCATGAATGAATAGATTTCTTGGCCACCCACTCCTTCTAACACCTCATAAGTGAATGGTGTCAGAAATGGATCATGCAAACATGCATCATTCAATTTTATAAGGTCTACAAAAATCCAAATCCAACCTGTCTTATTGTATTGCACTACCATGGGGCTGATCCATTCAGATTCCTCAACTGGCTCTATTATTGTAGCATCGAACATTCTGTCGCACTCATCTTTGAACCTCTCCTTGTGTCATGGGATCATGCGATACAGTCATTATTTTACTGTTTTTGCATCAAGATTCAATAGGATATTCATCTCTCCCAGATCTTCCAATATTCCTTTCATCTCAGAAAACTTAGTAGGAAACAAATCTTGGAATTCATGCAATAGATTTGTGATCTTTTCCATTGTTTCTGTGTCCCAATATTCCCCAACATTTGCAAACTTTGAGTTCTCCTCCATCCCAATGTTGACCTTCCTAATTTTTAATGGTTGATTCATCGGATCTATTGGTACATCAGGTGCTACGACATCCTGACTCCCTTCTGTTTCTTGAATATTGATGTTTCATAGATCATCACCATCCATATGGACCCACTTATCCTTTATTCAATATGCCCACAAGGTATGACACTAAATCATGTGATCACTAGGGTTATTATGCCCATTGTACCTTCTACCATGGTACTCTTCTACGTCACTAAAGAGAACTATCATCAATATTAAACACTACGACCATCTACTGATATAATACTTATGGGTAGCCCACCATTGTGATAGAGTGTCCTTCAATGCTTCATCCAATGCCAACAACCGCTGCAATTCTGAAACCTTATTCTCGATCGCAACTCAGCACAATGACTAAGTAATCAGGACACACTTTCTTAGCGATACCTCATGCATGTGATTCTTATAGTTCTCTACAGCATTGTCAGAGTTGGGAGACGTAGAGATGGAGCTACGCCAACCAATTTCCCTGTCGACAATCCGGTGGATGTAATCTTTTGAAGTGTTATATTCATGATCCCATCCTCTTATTGGTTCATCCTTCACTTGGATCCATCGAAGCTATGACTCAGATGTCTTAATTTTCAAATGCCAACATGCGCTTCCTAAAATTAATCAATTCCAAGCTTTCACTAGCCCATCCAATCTCCAACAATGTGGGATAGGATCCTCTTCCATCAACAATAATGATAAAATCAAAATCAACATAAGTCTTCATCCCTTTAACTTCCACTGCAAGGCGCAGAACTCTCCCAATCGTTGTTACTCTGGAATGGTTAGCCAGTTGCATCTATACGGGGGACCAAACCAACTATTGGCTCCCCATATTTTTCCATGTCTTCCTTGTTTGAATATTGATGTGTGATCCTAGATCTAAGATGACTGAATCTACCTCGTAGTCCCCAATATGAATATTCATGCACATCTATTTTACTTTCTTTTTCCTATGTAAATAGTTCAACGTGGCCTCTTTCTGTCCCTAGCCTAGTCAATTTAACATACTATAAATCCTGATACGAGCATCGGGACCTTTTTCCAACAACAAGCAGCTTTCTAAGAAGTTTTGCAAGGTACCATGCTGTCATGAAAGTCCACCTATCGAGTTGAATCAAAAGAAGTTGGAATTTCATATATAGGTAACTTACCCATATCTCTTCTTATCGCATCATGCACTTCAATGAATGTCTCCTTCTCAGCATCGACATTGAACTGCACCTTCTTCTTTCTAGCCAACTATATTTGTGTAAATGAGTTATCTTCTCCCATCCCTGTACCTCCGCGGGTAATGAAAAAAAAATCAGCATCCTACATTCTAGCTTTTGTTGAGATTGTTACAACTGTGAGTCCTTAATTATGGTTCAATGATGGATTCATAGGTTGTTTCACATTTTGATTTGTGTTCTGGTTCTTATTTTGATTCTGTAACTGGTTCTGGTTCTACAACTGTGGAACATTCCCTGCTTGCCACTTCATGATCAGTTGTGGACAGTTCTCAATAGTGTGGTCAACAGCGATACAATAAGTACATTATGCTTGTAATTGTATGAAATTTCTCTAATAATATCCCAACCCTTCTTATAACATTGCACTAGTGAGTGACCTCATCCCCCTCCTTGACCAAAGCCTCCAGCTCTTCCTCCTCGAAATTCTTTGTGGAATCCTCCTTACTGCTCATATTGTGGTTGATTGAGTTGATGCTATGGGGGATTCGACTGCTACTGAAAATACCATTGTAATTGAACATACAATGACTACTACGGAGCCATCTACATCTTATTGTACTATGGTTGTGTCACAAATTGCAGTTTTGTTTGCGACTGCAGTACAAACTACATCTGTGGTTTTAGCGCAAACTGCATATGCGGTTGAGGCCATGGTACAAAATGGGGTTGTGGTGGTGGTTATACCACCTACGACAGCTGTTTTGGTTGCTGCATCATTGTATGGTCCTCTCTGTTCATGTAGTACATGTCCATTTTTCTGTCCTAGAGTAGATTGTATGTGCGATAATCCTTATCTTCATGCCCAACCGATCAACAAAATTTGTAGTCCAAATTCATTCACTTCATGAACATCTTCTACATATATCCACAATATTCATGACAATATCAAAAAAATTGGCAGATATGACACCATGGAATGTCATCGCAAATCAATGGGTTCAGAGCTCCCGACAATAGGTACTTGTGAAAATCCAAGAAGTTATCCTTATGATGTCCTTTTACATGACATCGAGTACATCTCACTTACTCGCGATGATATTTTCCTTTCTTTATTTATTGCAACTGAAGGGTTAGATTCACCAATTGTGTCTCGATATGGTTCATACCAACTGCATTCTCAACAAAAGGTGAATCTTCTAAATTCATCGCAATCTCTAGAGCCTCACTCCATGTTGCAATATTTTGTTGCATCAACGGTAGCTTGATATGAGATAATAACACAGTGATGAACCATTTCTTATGATAAATATCACTCATATCAAAGTTGACTCATGCCATGAGCATCTTAAACCTTAGATAAAAATCCCAAATAGTTTCATTTGCATACTTCTTAATCTCCTTCTGTTCCTGTATGTGTTGTGCCTTAATTTCATTTTTTTGAATTCTTCAATCAATCCTTTTCTAACTTCATCCAATGTCTTCGTTGGGTCCCTCGTAGGAACTTGTATAGATTTCATGAACCAATCTAGTGCATGACCTCGAAGGGTCATCATCAACTGGATTTTCTTGACCTCAACATTTGTATTTTGTTTGACAGTCCACACTGCTTCACACAAGAACCAGTATTGCTCGAGATCCTCAGTCTCATTTCAATGGAAACGGGGTAACTTTGCATCATCTCCCTTCATCCTTGGCCTTCTTCCTATAGTCGATGATCCGTCACTATTAGAGTGTTATTGACACATCGGAGAAGGAAGTGTCGAACTTGTGTTTCTTCCTGAGTGTGGCACAGTGCACGGAGGTGTGGGTATGTTTTTGCTCTGGGTTGGCCTTGGGCTCAGGCGTATCCTGGTCATCTCCTTCATTGCTATAGAGTCTCTTTTTTCTGGTGGTATTCCTTCATGACCTCGTGTCCCAGTCACAATAGGACTCTTCTCTTTTTGAAACCTTTATCCACCTCTTGTAATACCAATTCCTCCATCGACTTCCCTCACAGTCCCATTGTAACATCCATCCATCTACTCTGAATCATTCCATCCAACCCTAGTCTCCACGATACCCATAGCCTCTGCAAACGAGAATTGTACTCAGAGAACTTCATCTTCAATATTCCTTTTTCTCATATGATCATCTTAATAGACGATTGCAAATATAACCTGAAACTACCTCTTGTCTTGTTCAAAAACTCCATTTCTGATTGGCTATAGGATTTAACTATGTCAACCACAAACTCAGTGATACAAGCCTCTAAGATACTGTTAAGATAGGATTCAATAACCCTTGATGCTTTGTTGTCTACTTCCTGCAATTGCTGGATCAGTTTTGGAGTCCATCCAATTCATTCACCTCCTCAGAAATATGTCTTCCAATATGTCA
This sequence comes from Pseudotsuga menziesii, assembly GCA_001517045.1. Lineage (NCBI taxonomy): Eukaryota > Viridiplantae > Streptophyta > Pinopsida > Pinales > Pinaceae > Pseudotsuga > Pseudotsuga menziesii. Next base: position 261,013 of record LPNX010819462.1, on the reverse strand, counting down.
ATCATGCCAACCACTCATAAAATATGAGCAGAAATTTAGAGAAAAGTACTCATGTGGACTGTCATGCATATAATCTACCATCCACTTATCCGTTATTAGTATGAGTTTCTGATTCTCTTTCTCAGCAAACTCCCGTATCTTTTGGTCAAACCAATATTGTATTTTTGGTCTCTTTAGATGCCACACCATGTCCTCCCTCCTCTTAATGTTATTTACCGGAAATCGAACCATTTTTTGACATAAAACCAGTCGACAAGGGTTTGCTCTCTATCGACACTCAAACCACCGCATCTCCCTGAGCATGGACCTAGACATGTTTTATCCCATATAGAAACACCTGCAGAGAAGATGAAGTCTCACCTGAGATGTTCGAGGGAGAGCTAACGGAACCAAGTTTCCAAATTATGAAGGAGGATCATGTGTCTACTTGTCAACTCAGTGCAACATTATTCAATAGATCTAGTTATCCATATTATGCATTAATATAATCATGTCTTATTAATATAGATGAAACACATAAAACTATATATGTGCAACAAATCTAGCAGTGTACCATCATTCATGTTATTGTAGCATGTTGGCGTAGCTTCATCTATGACTTGCGTTGACGTTCGTTTTGTTGAACCATGTCACAATGTCATGGGAGTCAATGGTAGTGGGAACGGTTGACTTACATGTGGTATTTGAACCACTTCTTCTGTCAAGTCATCATGCTTGACATTCTACACAATCTTGACACTACTCTCGATGGTTCCATCCCATGATTCATTCTCGACAAATTGGACATCGTGACTGATGATTACCTTCCTTGTGATAGGTTCATACAACTTGTATGCTTTTGTGTCTTCAGAGTATCCAACAAAAATACATTTATGTCCCTTGTTGTCTAGTTTCTTTCTTAGCTCATCTGGAACATGAGCATATGCGACACAACCAAAGACTTTTAAATGAGAAACACTATGATTTATCCCTGTCCATCCTTCTTGAGGAACTTTGTTCTTCACACTCTTTTTCCAACATTGGTTCATAATATATACAATAGTTGAGACTGCTCCAACCCCATATTCATTTTGCAACAGCTTGGATTCCTTCAGGCTGCATGCCATCTCCATAATTGTTATTTTATTTCTTTCTATGACACCGTTCTGCTGAGTTGTATACCACGTAGTGAATTGCTTGTGTGTGCCATGAGTTTTCAAGAAATTTAGAAAATAATTTGAGATATATCTAGTGCCTCTCTTTGTACTTAATATTTTGATGCTATGTCCACTCTAGTTCTCCATGAGTGCTTTCAACTTCTGAAAAACAACTAAATGCATCATATTTATGTTTTAGAAAATATACCCATGTTTTTCTTGATTAATCATTAATAAAAGTAATAAAATAATTTCATCCAACCATGGATAAAGTCTGCATTGGGCCACAAATACCAGAGTGCATAATCTCATGTGGTGTGCATGCTCTATATGACTTTCCGACTGGAAAAGTATCTCTATGCTACTTACAAAAAATGTAGCCTTCACAAACTCTCTTAGGTGTCCAATACTCAACAAATTATGTTTTATACCTTCGACATGATCAATATTAGGTATATATATTTTCTCCCCCTATTTGGTTAGAATACAAATAGTACCTTTTCCCAAAACAATGATTTGGACATTATTTCCAAGTGTGACATCAGTTTCAACTAATTTATCTAGACTGGAAAACAAATTTCAATTACGAGTGATATGATTTCTACAACCTGAATCTAAATACCATATGTTGCATGGACTTTCTTGGACAACATTGCACTCAATCGGAGATGTGCATGTCAACACCATTTTGATCGACGAAGTGATGGTGTTGCTCGACTGGATTTTATTTTTCCTTCCTTGGTCATACTGTTTCTTCTACGTTCATGTGCATAATGACCAAATTTCTTGCAATAATGACATTTAATTTTTTACTTATCAAACCTATGACCACATGGATTTCTCAGGTTTTGTTTATATCCTCTACTGACAACATTCACGGGATTGATGATGCACCCTCTAATGGAAAAACATCTTCCTCTGCCTCTAGAATTATATCTCTCCCTACCTCTTCCATGACTTATGCATGACTATGTTGTAAATTCACCTTCTAATGATGTGTTTGATTTTTTGATTCTATGTTCATGATTGATGAGTGAAGCTTGTAACTTATCAATGGTAAACTGCAACATGTCTTTGTTTTCTTCCAAGGTCACAACCAAGGATTGAAATTTCTGGGGAAGACTTGTAGAAAATTTTTCAACAACTCCTATGTATTATATATTTTCTATAGGATATTTCAGTGGATTTATCAAGCCAACAATTCTAGTGTAGAATGAGTCTACTGAATCTGTATCTTTCATTGGCAGAGATTTAAAATCTCTTCTAAGAATATGAAACTTAGAATTTGTTTACCTTGTCCAAGCCTTGATAGGTAGTTTCCAATGCATCCCATGCCTTCTTAGAGGTATTGGCTACTACGACTCTTGGGAGTATGATTTCATGTATGGATTGATGTATGTATAATAGAGTGTTTCTGTATTTCTCTTCTTGTTCCCTTAGGGAATCTTTCTCTGTTTCTGTGAGACTGTTATATGTCACTTGATTTGCTGATTTTGCATAACCATTCTCGACTATCTCCCATACATCTTGACCTATGAACGAGGCCTTCATTGTTATAGACCAATATTCATAATTATTTCCCGAGAAGATTGAAGCTTGCAAACTTGACATGTGTTTACCCAAAGTGGATTCTCAATAGCTTCTTGATCGCGACTTGGCACAATGACTAAGTAATCAAGACAAAATTTCCCAGCGATACCTCATGCATGCGATTCTTACAGTTCTCTAAAGCATCATCAGAGTTGGAAGAAGTAGAGATGGAGTTGCGCCAACCAAATTCCCAGTCGACAATCTGGTGGATGTAATCTTCTGAAGTGTTATATGCATGATCCCATCCACTTATTGGTTCGTCCTTCACTTGGATCCATCGAAGCTATGACTCGGATGTCTTAATTTTCAAAGGCCAACATGCGCTTCCTTAAATTAATCAATGCCAAGCTGTCACTGGGCCATCAAATCCCAAACAACACTGGATAGGATCCTCTACCATCAACAACAATGATAAAATAAAAATCAGCATAATTCTTCATCCCTTTAACTTCCATTACAAGGCACAGAACTCACCCAATCGGTGTTACTCTGGACTGGTTAGCCAGTTGCATCTATATGGGGGACCAAACCAATTGTGGGCTCCCAATATTTTTCCATGTCTTCCTTGTTAGAATATTGACACCCGAGCCTAGATCTAAGATGAGTGAATCTACCTTGTAGTCCCCAATATGAATATTCATGTGCATCTATTTTTCTTTGTTTTTCTTATGTAAATAGTTCAACGTGTCCTCTTTCCATCTCTTGTCCAGTCGATTTAACATACTATAAATCTTGATAAGAGCATCGAGACCTTTTTCCAGCAATAAGCAAGTTTCTAAGACGTTCTGCAAGGTACCATGCTATCATGATGGTCCTCCTATCAAAGTTGAATCAAAAGAAGTTGGAATTTCATAAATAGGTAACTTATTCATATCTCTTCTTATTGCATCACACGATTCAATGAATGTCTCTTTCTCAGCATCGACATTGAACTGCACATTCTTCTTTCCAGCCAACTAGATTTGTGTAAATGAGCTATCTTCTGCCGTCCTTCTACCTCTGTGGGTAATGACAACAACATCAACATCCTACATTCTGGGTTCTATTGAGATTGTTGCAACTGTGAGTCCTTAATTATGGTTCAATGATGGATTCATAGTTTGGTTCACATTCTTATTTGCGTTCTGGTTCTGATTTTGATTTTGTAACTGGTTCTTGTTCTGCAACTATGGAAAGTTCCCTGCCTGCCACTTCACGATCAATTGTGGACAGTTTTCAATAGTGTGGTCAACAACGATACAATAAGTACATTGTTCTTGTAATTGCAGGAAATATCTCTAATAATATCCCATCACTTCACAATTATAACATTGCACTGGTTCATGAGCTCGTCCTCCTCCTCGACCAAAGCCTCTAGCTCTTCCTCCAAATAATTCTTTGCGGAATCCTCCTTGCTATTGATACTGCAGTTAATTGAATTGTTGTTGTGGGGGATTCGACTGCTACTGAAAATATTGTTGTCATCGAACATACAATGGCTGTTGTGGATCCATCTGCATCTTATTGCACTATGGTTGTGGCACAAACTGTAGTTTTTCTTGCGGCTGCAGTACAAACTACATCTGTGGTTTTAGCACAAACTGCATATGTGGTTGAGGCCACTGTACAAAGTGTGGTTACATTGGTGGTTATACCACTTGTGGTCGCTGCACCGTTGCATGGTCCTCTCTCTTCATGTAGTACATGTCCATTTTTCTTTCCTAAAGTAGATCATATGTGCGACAATCCTCATCTTCATGCCTAACCGATCGACAAAATCTGTAGTACAAATTCATTCACTTCATGACCATATTCTACATATATCCACAATCTTCATGACAATATCCAAAACATTGGTATATATGACACCATGGCATGTCATTGCAACTCAATGGGTTTGGAGCTCCCGACAATAGGTACTTGCAAAAATACGAGGAATTATCCTTATGATGTCCTTCTGCGTGATGAGTACACCACACTTACTCGCGATGATATTTTCCTTTCTTTATTTCTTACAATTGGAGGGTCAGATTTTCCAACTGTGTCTCAATCTGGTTCATACCGACTACATTCTCGACAACAGGCGAAGCTTCTAACTTCATCGCAATCTCTAGAGCCTTGCTCTGTGTTGCAATATTTTGTTGCATCAACGGTAGCCTAATATGAGATAATAAAACAATGATGAACCATTTCTTATGCTGAATATCACTCATATCAAAGCTGACTCGTGCCATGAGCATCTTAAACCTTAGATCAAAATCCCAAACAGTTTCATTTGGATAATTCTTAATCCCCTTCTGTTCCTGTATGTGTTGTGCCTCATATTTCATTTTTTTGAATTCTTCAATCAATCCTTTTCTAACTTCATCATGTGTTTTTACTGGGTCCCCTGGAGGAACTTGTACAAATTTCATGAACCAATCTAGTGTGCAACCTTGAAGGGTCATCACCAACTGGAATTTCTTGACCTCAACATCTATAGTTTGTTTGGCAGTCCACACTGCTTCATACAAGAACCAATATTACTCAATATCCTCAGTCTCGTTTCAATGGAAAAGGGATAACTTTGCATCATATCCCTCCATCCTTGGCTATCTTACTAAAGTCGATGATCCACCACTATTAGAGTGTTGTTGACACATCAAACAAGGCAATGTCGAACTCATGTTTCTTCCTAAGTGTGGCACAGTGCATGGAGGTGTGGGTATTTTGTTGCTCTGGGTCACCCTTTCCTTGGGCTCGGGTGTATCCTAGTTGTCTCCTTCATCGCTGTAGGGTTGCTTTGTTCTGGTGGTCTTCTTTTGTAACCTCACGTCTCACTCGCAGCAGGACTCTCTCTTGTCCTCTTCCTCTTCTCTTTTTGAAACCTTGATCCTCCTCTTGTAAGACCACTTCCTTCATCGGGTTCCCTCATAGTCCCATCATGACATCCATCCATCTACCCCGAGTCATTCCATCCAACCCTCGTCTCCACGGAAATTTGTCTTCTGATATGTCAATCACACCAATCACTCATAACATATGATATGAAATTCAGAGAAAAGTACTTGTGTGGACTGTCATGCATATACTCTACCATCCACTTATCCGTTATTAGTATAGGGTTCTAATTCTCTTTCTCAGCAAACACTCATATCTTTTGGTGAAAAAAATATTGGATTTCTGGTCTCGTTAGATGCCACACCATGTCCTCCCTCTTCTTCGCGTTATTTAATGGAAATGGAACCACTTTTTGAAACAAAACCAGTCGACAAGGGTTCTCTCTCTATCGACACCCAAACCACCGCAATCTCCCTGAGCATGGACCCATACATGTTTTATCCCATTTGGAAACACCTGCAGAGAATATGAAGTCTCACCCGATATGTTCGAGGGAGAGCTGATGGAACCAAGTTTCCGAAGTATGAAGGAGAATCACGTGTCTACCTATCAACTCAGTGCAACATTATTCAACAGATCTAGTTATCCATATTATGCATTAACATAATTATGTCACATTACCATAACTGAATCACAGAAAACTATAGATGCACAAAAGATCTAGTAGTGTACCATCATTCATGTTATCGCATCATTCATAGATACACATTATATTCACAGTTGTATCACACAAAACAGGAAAATAGGAAAATGGGAAAACACACATTGATTCTGCTCAATCTCTATCATGTCATATCAACCTTCACAGCAAAACATAGAGTCTCCAAAATAGTTCTTTAGCTCACATACACATATCCAAAAAATTCCTAGTAGATAATTCTAAGAAAAATGTGCAAAAATCCAACCGAATAAGACTTCACACTTGCAATTCTACATCTATTTATAGGCTTGCACCTTTACATTGGTGGTGTACTTAACCAACTTCCTAACTACTTCTTAATAGAATTTACAACATAGTGGCCAAAATCCACATAATTCCGTCCAAAACTACAAAATATGACCAAAATACATAAAATATTGTAAATTCGACTTCCATGTCATTTTCACGATGCTGCGTAGCTAACATTGCACAACATCCATGATGCTGCATAGCTAACTTACCCCAAAACTTTCTTCCAACAGGGGTGTTTCTTCGAGTCCCATGACACAACACCTATGCCAAAATGAAATATGTACCTAGATGTTCTCTTCCTATCATTTGTACTGCCTCCATTGTCACTATCAATGTATCGAATGAGTTTAAAATTTTATGAGGTGGAAAACATTATGCCAAGGTCCTTTGTGTTGCTTACATATCTCAGAATTATCTTGCCTTCTTTTCAATGAGATTCTTTTTGTGAATCCTTGAATCTTGAGATCAGAATTACTTCATACATGATGTCTTGTCTTATCGTTGTTAAATACATAAGTCTACCAAAAATCCTTCTAAACAATGTAGGATCTACAGTTAATCCATCATCGTCCTTGCTCAATTTTAAACCTGTTATTACTAGTGTTGGGGATGTCTTACAATTAGACATGTTGAATATTTTTAAATCTGCACCTGCATACTTCAACTGCAAAAATCTGAAATAAATATTAAATCATCTGCATAAAGGAAGACAATTAACATGTTACCTTTCTCATTCACTTTGGTGTAAAACATCGGTTCACTTTCACTTCTGTGAAATCCATTTTGGAAGAGATAAGAATCAATGCAACTGTACCAAACTCTTATAGCTTGCTTCAAACCATAGAGTTCCTTTTTCATCCTGTATACTTTGTTCTATTGTCTTGGAACTTCATAGAATTGTGGTTGTTCCACATATACTTCCTCTCCCAGATAGCCATTCAAAAATGCCGATTTAACATCCATTTGATAAACAAGCCATTTTTTTTGTCCAGCAATGGCCAAAACTATTCTAACTGTATCCATGCATGTAACAAGTGCAAAATTTTCATTGAAATCTATGTGGATATTCTGTGTGAACCCTCTTGTGACCATTCTTTCATTGTGCTTCTACAAATTCCCATCAACATCTTTCTTGGTCTTCTAAATCCATTTGACATTGATTACATCTTTATCTTTTGGCACATAAACCAAATCCCATGTATGGTTCTTTTGAATTCACTCTATTTATTCATCGATGGATTATGCCCATACCTCTTCTTCAACAACTTCCTCAAATTTTAGTATATCATCTATTTGAAAAAATAATGCAAAGAGAGAGAATTCATTTGGTGTACCGGCTCCATATTTTTCATCCAGACTTCTTGTCTTCACTGGATATATTGATGTTGACCTCGATGAACTACTTGATGGAGTATGTTATCTTGTTGGTGTGCTTATTGGCATAGCTTCAGCTGTGACTTGTTTCAATGTTATTTTTGTTGAACCATGTCACAAAATCATGGGAGTCGATGGTAGTGGGACCGGTTGACTTACATGTGGTATTTGAACCACTTCTTCTATCAAGTCATCATGCTCGACATTCTACATGATCTTGACACTATTCTCGACGGTTCCATCCCATGATTCATTCTCGACAAATTGGACATCGCGACTGATGATTACCTTCCTTGCGATAGGGTCATACAACTTGTATGCTTTTGTGTCTTCAAAGTATCCAACAAAAATACATTTATGTCCCTTGTTGTCTAGTTTCTTTCATAGCTCATCTGGAACATGAGCATATGCGACACAACCAAAGACTTTTAAATGAGAAACACTGTGATTCGTCCCTGTCCATGCTTCTTGAGGAACTTTGTTCTTCACACTCTGTGTCCAACATCTGTTCATAATATATACAATAGCTGAGACTGCTCCAACCCCATATTCATTTTGCAACAAATTGGATTCCTTCATGTTGCATGCCATCTCCATAATTGCTCTTTTCTTTCTTTATGTGACAATGTTCTGCTAAGGTGTATACCATATAGTGAATTGCTTGTGTATGCCATGAGTTTTCAATAAATTTAGAAAATCATTTGAGACATATCTAGTGACTTTGTTTGTCCTGAATATTTTGATGCGATGTCCACTCTAGTTCTCCACGAGTGCTTTGAAATTTTGAAAACAACTAAATGCATTAGATTTCTGTTTTAGAAAATATACCCATTTTTTTCTTGATTAATCATCAATAAAACTAAGAAAATAATTGCATCCACCCATGGATAATGTATGCATTGGGCCACAAATACCAGAGTGCATAATCTCAAGTGGTGCGCATGCTCTATATGACTTTTCGACTAGAAAAGTCTCTCTATACTACTTAAAAAAAATGCATCCTTCACAAAATCTCTCTATTTTTTCGATCAATGGAAATCCTTTCACCACATTCTTCATGTGTAATAGCTTCATCCCACAAAAATTCAGATATCCAAATGTGAAATTCCACATCCAGGATTCATCATGAACTTCTGTTTGAATTGCTGCTTAAAAATTAGCGTTGCCTTTTTCTTTCTTGTTGTACTGCTTGTCTTCTTCTTTTCTTTCTACCTAAAATGCAACTCTTGTATTTGTATTTCCTTTCATATCTAGAATTATTCTCAAAGGAAACAAGATATTGCTTGTCATTAGCAGTTTTTTCTATCAACTGGTTGCTTGGACGTATGCCTTCAATCACATAGTGATTGTCTTCTATGTAGACACTATAACCTTTTTGTATCAGTTGTCTAATACTCAACAAATTATGTTTCAGACCTTCAACATGATAAATATTAGGTATAAAATTTCTCTCCCCCTATTTGGTCAGAATACCAATAGTACCTTTTCCCAAAACAATGACTTGGACATTATTTCCAAGTATGACATTAGTTTGAACTGATTTATCTAGACTGGAAAACAAATTTAAATTACCAATCATATGATTTCTACATCCTGAATCTAAATACCATATGTTGCATGGAATTTCTTGGACAACATTGCACTCAATCAGGGATGTGCATGCCAACAACATTTTGATCGACGAAGTAATGGTGTTGCTCGACTGGTTTTTATTTTTCCTTCCTTGGTCATACCGTTTCTTCTACCTTCATGAGCATAATGACCAAATTTCTTGCAATAATGACATTTCATTTTTTACTTATCAAACCTATGACCACTTGGATTTCTCGGGTTCTAATTCTTTCCTCTACCGATGAAATTCGCGGGATTGATGATGCACCCTCTTATGGAAAAATGTCTTCCTCTTCCTCTAAAATTATATCTCTCCCTGCCTCTTCCGCAACTTATGGATGACTATGCTGAAATTCACCTTCTAATGATGTGTTTGATCTGTTGATTATATGTTCATGATTGATGAGTGAAGCTCGTAACTCATCAATGGCAAACTACGACATATATTTGTTTTCTTCCAAGGTCACAACCAAGGATTGAAATTTTTGGGGAAGTATTGTAGGAATTTTTTCAACAACTCTTATGCATTCTATGTTTTCTCCATGATATTTGAGTGGATTTATCCGTAGGGATTATATATTTTGTAAATAAATAAATAAAACTGATGTAGGAAGCTGAAAAGGCTGGGCGGAAGGTGAAACACAACTGTCCTATGAATTGTATAAATATATGCATTAGCAAGGGAATAATATAGAATCGGGAGTTATACCTATCAGTGGTATCATAGCTTGGCTATTTTCCATAACTCTTGCCTGCTGCATTTCAGTCCTGGCATTATGCCCGCGTTATCAGACCTTGGCCGTAACTCTTGCTTGCCTGTTAACCTGTCAGACCATCAGTTCTACCCTCTACAAAATTCCTCTCTAGTTTCCTACAGTCACCATACTTCCTGCACTCCTCCTTTCTGCCTGCGATCAATACATGTGTTATTCTGCAACGTATTTTTAATTTTAGGTATGAAAGAATCCTTTGGATCCTACGTTTTGATAACTGCTACATTATTAATAACTCCCTCATTTTATGCACGATTTTGTCTATTTTTTTGCCAAAACAATTAAATTATTGCTCAAACGGTTAACCCTACTTTTGTTTAAGAAGTAGCTTTATCCCATTTTCACTGTCTCATCGTGCTCCCGCTCTGTTGCTGTGAGTATTTTCACCATCCTCCACATTTATGTTGAGAGGATCGTGTGCCACTCCCAGCACAAGCCGCGGCCTCAGTTATTTTTACCCATCAGTTATTCCTACCCATTCAAGCCTCTGGTATGAAACTAGATCTTCCCTTTGCAGCATTTGTAAAATCTTTGTATCCTACTCACTCCAACTATCTTGAGTCATTGCAAGCTAGTGACAAGTTCAAATCACTAACATTTGACACCCTGGTAGAAAAGATAGCTGACAGAGAGAAAGCCTTTGGTAAGAAGACAACCGAGCATTCTGGAGAATCACTTTGCTTTGCTCAAAAAGAAAAGAACCACACCAAATACCAATCCAAATATCACCCTAAGGGAGAAAGCAGGAAGAGAGGTAGAGGAAGAAGAAACTTCAGAGGCAGAGGGGGCAGAAACAACTTCAACAAAAGATCAAATTTGCAGTGCAAGCGTTGTGGAAAGACTGGGCACACATCAGATCAGTGTTGGGCTTCATGGGACTCCATCAAAGACAAGCATAACCAGAAGAAAGATGATAATAAAAATCAAGATGCTAGTAAATATTCTGATTCTGCTCATTGTACTGTTGCACATTGTAATCTTGGAATTAATGAAATGACTTCACTTTCATCTTACAAAGATTGTTGGCTTCTTGATATTGGTGCAACATCACACATGAAATTTAGAAAATACTATTTTGAAGAACTTAATGAAACAATAGATGGCATAGTTTACTTTGCAGATAAGTCAAGTATTAAACCAAAGGGAATGGGCACCATTCAACTGAAGATGCCTGGATTCCCTGATTTCTTGTTGAAGAATGTTCTTTATCTTCCAGAGTTGCAGAGAAGCCTGCTGTCCTTGGTGGAGATTCGACAGCGAGGCCAATCCATCCACATGTTTGATGGAATTGTTGAAATAAGAAATTCCTCTGACAACCAAGTCATTATGACTGGATACGAAGATGGGAAGTTGCTGAAGCTAAAGGGTTCATCTGCAAGATTTTAGAACTATGCCTAC
>LPNX010819462.1:150935-248534 GCA_001517045.1 Pseudotsuga menziesii | reverse complement strand
ATGGAACTTGGAAGCTGGTTGACCCTCCAGTTGGAACCAAACCAATTGGCTACAAGTGGGTGTACAAGAACAAATACAAATCATATGGCTCACTTGACAAGAACAAAGAGAGGCTTGTAGCAAAAGGCTATGCACAGAAGGAAGGAATTGACTATGAAGAAACATTCTCTCCTACAGCAAAATGGGCTACCATCCGTACCTTACTCTCTTTAGCTGCTCAGAAAGGGTGGAAAGTCCATCAAATGGATGTGAAGACTACTTTATTGAATGGAGACTTGAAAGAGAATGTCTTCATGTCTCAGCCAGAAGGCTTTGTTGTGAAAGGAAAATAACAAAAGGTATGCAAGCTTCTCAAATCCTTGTATGGCCTAAAACAAGCGCCTCGCGCATGGTATGAAAAGTTAACCGAGCATCTTTTGAACTTAAATTTGGAACATTTTGATCTTGATGATGCAACATTGTTTATAAAGAAAGTTGGAATATCTGTTATGTATCTTGTGGTGTATGTGGATGATCTTTTGATGACAGGGAACAATGAAAGCTATATAGCATCCATAAAGAAAGATTTGAAAAAGATCTTTGAAATGACAGATATGGGACATCTCCACTATTACTTAGGAATTGAAGTCACTCAACATCCTAAGTACATATTCCTATCTCAAAAAAAATATGTTGGAGAACTACTAAACAAATTTTGCATTATAGAATGCAACCCTATCTCTACTCCAATGGAACAGAAAATGAAGCTCACAGTAAGAGAAGGAAAAGAATTTGAGGATGCGACCAAGTATCAACAACTTGTAGGAAGTCTTATCTACCTTACAACAACTAGACCAGATATTTCTTATGTTGTTGGCATACTTTCAAGGTTCATGCATAAACCTTGTGAAGGACACTGGTCAGCTGCAAAAAGAGTTCTAAGATACTTGAAGGGGACTCAAGACGTTGGAATCAAGTACTCTAAAGTGGATGACTTCAAACTTATTGGGCACTCAGACTCATATTTTGATGGCAATAAGGAGACATGAGTATCAACTTCTAGATACACTATGAGTCTTGGATCAACAACTATCTCATGCAGATCACACAAACAGTCAGTTCCAGGAGATTCAACAACAGAAGCAGAATATGTGGTTGCAGCTGAAGCAACGAAAGAAATAGTATGGCTCAGGAAGATACTTGAATATCTACACGAAAAACAAGAGAACTCCACTCCATTATTGGTCGACAATACTTCTGCAATCAAGCTGGCTAAGAATCCTAGATTCCATGATCGAACCAAACACATCGACACAAAGTATCATTTGATTTGACATCATGTAGAGGCCAAGACAGTCCATCTTCGACATTGTTCCACAAATGATCAAATTGCAGACATCTTCACCAAAGCGCTTGGACGAGAAAAGTTTGAAAGATTCAGAAACATGCTCGGACTTACGAACACCCCTTTGGATTAAGAGGGGGATTGTTAGAATATAATCCATAGGGATTATATATTTTGTAAATAAATAAATAAAACTGATGTAGGAAGCCGAAAAGGCTGGGCGGAAGGCGAAACACAACCCTCCTATGAATTGTATAAATATATGCATTAGCAAGGGAATAATATAGAATCGAGAGTTATACCTATCACCATGAATTATTATGCTTTCATGTCTTAATATCACAAGTTACAATAACTTTAGGAGCAACATACATGTGGCTAGATCCTATATCAATCAAAATGTAAATGCATTTCTTTTCAATCATTTATCTTCAACTTTAGTTAACCACAATCGATTGGTAATTTTCTTGGTGGTCCTTCAATGTAACATAAATATAAGGAATGGTTCGTGCCACATCATTCATAGTGGTAGCATCCTAGACGTTTTGAACAATCATAGTCTTTTCCTTTGGACAAAATATTCTTATACATGTGCTCGTCTTTACAGCCCAACATTGGATTGGTTTCCTTGGCCTCTTTCCTAAAATTTAGATACTTTATTTTGAAGAAAGGTCCTAGGTTGTTCCTAAAGTGAGAAGGCTTGAACCCTTTGTTACTTTGGTCAATATTCTCCCCTTTTTTCAATTTCGTTTCTTTTGGAAATGTAACCTTCCTTTGTTCTAGTCATAGAAGCTACTTGGCCATTATTATTTTATCTAAAAGTGTTAGAGGATCATAAGATTCAATTATGTCCACTTAAGATATCTAAAAGTGTGTCTTTAATTGCTTCTATACAAGCTTCCATTCATTAATCTTATTCACTTATCGAAGGTGATCCCACCAAATAAAAGCTCTTCCATTTATGTTAAATATGGAAATAGTGTTTAGAAATTTATAATAGCCATGAAATTATAAATATATTTTTATCCCTAGAAGAGAATATTCAACTTCGTTTCCATGCCCGATCTCACCATCAAAGATAGGTGGTTAGGCCTCACATTATTCTTCCCATGAGTCATCTCTAAGAGATTTCTTCCTTGGAGAAAACTTTGCAACTTTTCAAAAAGTCTCCATGTGCATACGACTCACTAATAAAATATTATGACAAAGATGATTTTTATGTCACTTCTCACAAGTATATTTTGTGAGAATTACATCTTGAGTTTCTCCTCCTCCCACCAACATCATCTCAATTTTTTCAATAATGCAATTGCCTGTACATGTGTATTGAAAACTACGTTGAAACATAGATGCATTAAATTGGTTTTTATAATATTAATCTTTATTTAATCTCAATATCCACTCCACAACTTTAAATCTCGTAAGTCAAGTTTCTCATGGTCTCTGTAATAGTCTCTTCATTTTTTAATCCATTAAAATTTGTCTATGCATATGCATTTCCAATGTGTGTAATCTCATATGTTATTGGTTTATAACCATAAGGTTCTTTGGCATCCTTCATGATGATAATTTATCATCCCAACTAAGGGTAAGTTTATATTATTTTAATTATTCTAAAAAATAAAAATGTTTTCTGAAAAATTAAACCCTCGATTCTCTTCCCCGAAAGAGATTTTAAAAGGCCGTGAATTTATTCAAATAAGATATAAAATCTAGACATTATAAGTCATGGAATATCACTAATTGTTATGTATCTACATATAATGTAACACTTAATAAATAAAAAATCATCACCATATTAATCTTTTCTTGTTCCCGGATTTCTTATCATAAACAAACACACATCTTTTGTATTTTTCATCATTAAATCAACTAAAAATTTTGAATTACCTTATGGATGTGAAAACTAAAGGATGATGGTTGTTTTATATTTGATTCACTACCTTCAAGTTCTACCATGTTTGTTTATATTGTTTTTCATGTTCTCAAAAGAAAAGAGAAGAAAGGAAACATGAAACTAATGTTGAAGAGCTTCCACCTCAGAAGAAAAGAAGTCATACGTGATGAATATTGCAAGGAGTACTTTTAAGTGTTCCAAAATATTCAATCACAACATTAAGGTATATGCAAGGGTTATACACTTGGAAATAAAGCCAACCAATATTTTCTAGGAAATTATAGTAGATCTAAGAGGATCCTTGATCTAGTATATTTAGACACATGCTGATTGATGACACTGACATCCTTGATGGGCACCAAAAACATATACTTTAAATTTTTAGGTTTGGATAATGAGTGACCTGTGTGCCCTTCATTTTTTTTAGAAATGTTTATTCATTTTATAGAAACCAAATGTACCTTCATAATCTATGCAGATTGTACTTTCCAATGGAGTTCATAATCTACACAGATTGTACTTTTCAATGGACTATATGTTGAGGATTTTCAGACCTAAAAACTTTTTTTTATTACTTTTTGAAATAGAATATGTTTCAAAAATGGTGCCTTATTTACACATGTTGTGTCCTCCCATTTTAATTCAAATGTGACTCTTATAATATAAACTAAAACTACCCTTTTGAAGAGGAAAGTGCAAGAAAAATATCTATGAGTTTTTACATTTCTTTTGTTGTCATCGTGATTTATGATTGAATTTTCAGTGTGACTGATTCTCAAAATATTGTATAACAACTTCACATTTTCACCCTTGACTCAATTCTCATTTTCTAGTTCACAATACTTTCAATGGTAAAGCTCTGTTGCCTAATGCCCTTATTGTTAGAGGAATTTTTGGTCTTCTCTAAGAACCTCTTACAACCTTATAAAGAAAATGAGTTGAGTATTTATTTCCAACGAGTTCCCTTCAGTCCAATATTAGTTTAAGTCGACCTTCATATTCCTCCCAATGGAAAATAGATACGACACCCATATGATTTTAGAAATGGATAGGTCAACAACAAAGTTATGTTCTCTTCTTCGATGATGTCTTAAAAGGAAATCCTAGGGAACAAGAAGGATGGGGGATCGTTCTTGGTTTGAATGGAAATATAGTTATCTCATCTTCTTAGAGCATGGGAAAATCCACTAATAATTATGTGAAAAGTATGTTCTTTTCATGAGTTTGTATCATCTTGCAAACCATAAAAGGCATACCAATTGAGGATATAATTTCGATTGATATAATTGTTGGAAGAATGCAATCTCTCATTGTCGATCTTATGTGATGTATAAATGAAATAAACTTGGTGCATTTTCTAAGAACTAATAATCACGTAGTCGATCACTTAGATAACTCGCAACCACCCTTGGCATATATTTTTGAACTTTAGTTCATATTTCATTCTATGGTTTCCCACATGCATCACTTAGATAATCTTGCAACCACCCTTGGGATATATTTTTGAAATTTAGTTCATATTTCATTCTATGGTTTCCCATATGCAATGCCATGATGGGTTTGAGTGGGGAAATGTGTTATAAGCATCTCATGAATTAGATCAGACATAACTGGTTTTTTTAGATGCAAAGCCATTATGGATTTTGCTGGGATAGGTGTTACCAGGATCCCATAAATTGGGTGTGATTTTTTCAAATTATGATCATACTAGGGTGAGTTCCTCAATTCCTAGTATGGAGATGAGTGGTCCATGGGTGAGTTCCTCCATTGCTAGTATGGAGAGGAGTTGTCCATCCTAAAATAATGAAATTTTTTTTGTAAGATGCTTTGGGAAGCCACAAGGTTGGAAATTGGAACCTTTATATTATTTTATACATTACTCTTTATTTTCTAAGTTTAATAAAATTCAATATTGCCATAACCAATATTAACCTTCATAATATTTAATGAAGTTGCTCATAAAAGCTGAGTTTTGAAAGCTTTGGTCTATTTGAGGATTTCTCGAAGTTGGCATTAAAAAGAAAGGTTCGAATCCTCTTATTTCTTTACTTTTTTCACTTTTAGAAATGATTTAATCCAGTCCTACATTGCTCTTAAAAGGATATGTTGGGATATTTTGATAATAAAAGTTAGTTTAAGTTTAACTTAGTTTAATGGGGGTGTAAGTGAAAGCATTTTTTAATGTAATTCTTTACGTTATTAATATGAAGGCCATAATCATGTATTCCACATGAGTGATCTAATAGTTAAAACATATCCTTTTTATTAATGCCACTTGATTCATGTTTTAACATTGGATTGATCCTTAATCTCTAGCTAAGAAGCATGGAAGGTTTTTTATTAATGGACTAATGTGAGATATGCTCAGGGATTCAAACACTTAAATATTGATGTCTCGATCAAATTTAATATATATGTGAACACTTTCTTAAGGTGTTTGAACCATGTGAATATACTCTATTTTCATATGTGGATATATCATTTTTCCAAACAAGTTAGTTCATATCCATGATGCCCACCATTTGTTTTATAGGGATTTCCCACATAATTGTGTATGTCTTTGATTTGACCTCTCAAAGGAGTTTAAAGAGTATGCCTATATATTTGTCAACCAAAAGCTTATAAGGTAGCTTGTTAGGTATATGAACCCAAGTAACATTTGTTTTATGTTCTAGATCCCATACCATAGGATTAGGAATTGTCTACTTGATGGAAAATGCGAATTCCCATGAATATCCCCTTGCCAATACTCCCACAAACAAATCCTAAAATAAATCTACCTCTACTAATTTTGAAGAATGGATTCAAGTGGTGAAAAGGCACAATGAGGCTACTATAGCTCCAAATGTTTCCAATGAGTTGCACCAATTATACGCCAACACCATATAAGATTGTAGACTAAGCCACAACAAAGTAAGCCATTGGATTCTTTCATTCCACTAACTCCAAAGGGCGGGAGCCAAAGGGTCCAATATCCACCTCTAAGCTGGAACTCTAAGGCCAATGATGAGGCTAAGGGTAGAAAAATACCCTAGTTGCATGGACAGTGCTTACTGTTATTTAGAAGATTATATCTCCAAACCCTTACAAGGATGTGAGTAATGATGATGAGCACACGTATATGAATGATGAAGGTCGTATGATAGAATGTATGTATATGCATGATGAATATTGTATGGTGGCAAGCTTAAGGTCTCACATAACTTGTTAGTGTTGGGATTCTCCTAATGGGTGTAATGGGGGGTCAAAGGGCCCATTAGAGTAATAATAGTGTGGTTATTGTGGCCATTTAATGTAAGGTGAATTAGGTTCACTATGTTTGTTATTTTAAGGCCCAACAGGTGGTTAGTATCAAATAAATGTCACATGGCCTCGTTAAAGAAGGCCTACTATGTAATTAAAATTAGGTTTTTCACTGCATTCTTTGTGTGCAATAGCTTCATCCCACCAAAATTCAGCTATCCAAATCTGAAATTCCACAGCCAAAAATCATCCTGAACTTCTCTTTGAATTGTTCCATAAAAATTAGCGTTGTCTTTTTCTTTCTTGTTGCATTGCTTGTCTTATTCTTTTCTTTCTTCCTTAAATGAAACTCTTGTATTTGTATTTCCTTTCATATCTAGAATTAATCTCAAATAAAACAAGAGATTGCTTGTCATTGGCACTTTTTTCTATCAACTGGTTGCTTGGACGTATGTCTTTAATGGCACAGTGATTGTCTTCTATGTAGACACTATAACCTTTTTGTATTAGTTTTCCAATACTAAAAAAAAATATGTTTTAGACCTTCGACATGATAAATATTAGGTATAAACTTTCGTCCCCCCCTATTTGGTTAGAATATCAATAGTAACTTTTCCCAAAACAATGACTTGGACATTATTTCCAAGTATGACATCGGTTTGAACTGATTTACCTAGACTGGAAACAAAATTTAAATTACTAGTAATATGATTTCTATAGCTTGAATCTAAATACCATATGTTGCATGGACTTTCTTGGACAACATTGCACTCAATCAGGGATGTGCCTGCCAACAACATTTTGATCGACGAAGTGATGGTGTTGCTCGACTGGTTTTGGTTTTTCCTTCATTGGTCATACTATTTCTTTTACATTCATGTGCATAATGATCAAATTTATTACAATAATGACATTTAATTTTTTACTTATCAAACCTATGGCCACTTGTCTTTCTTGGGTTCTAATTCTATCCTCTACCGATGACATTTGCGGGATTGATGATGCACCCCCCTATGGAAAAACTTATTCCTCTACCACTAGAATTATATCTCTCCCTGCCTCTTCCATGACTTATGGATGACTACTGTAAATTCATGTTCTAATGATGTGTTTGACCTGTTGATTCTATGTTCATGATTGATGAGTGAATCTTGTAACTCATCAATGGTAAACTGCGACATGTCTTTGTTTTCTTCTAAGCTCACAACCAAGGATTGAATGGGGAAGACTTGTGTTATGGAGAACTATGGCTTGGGGTTAACCACAACAGATAGAGTAACCGCAGATATCAATCCCTTCCCAATATGCAAGAGAAATAACAAATTTAACACTAAAGGATCTCAAGACACACCTTATTCCAGATGGTTGATGTAGATCCTTGTTGAGTTTTTTCCAATCCCGCTTGTGTTAACAATTTTCTCTCACAACAACAACAACAAGACAAGCATGCTATTTAATTATGTTAGACCTACTCTAGCATATATAATCAATAATGTATGAGCAATTAAAAGCATCCATGGATTCAATATTCATTTAAATGCACATCATTGGATATGAGAAGATATTTCCATTAATATAAATCAGAGATTACATGAATGACAACCTCTGTTAGCACATCTGTGAACTAGGGAAACTGAGTCCTCCACCTGGGACTCCACCACCTCAATCCTCCATCTCTCAATAGAAATATCACAAGAAAAGGAAAGCTTAGGAAGAACACCAAGTTCTCCAAGGGACAAAGGTATGCAGACTCAAGAATAAGCAAGCTATGACAACAATGGACTATAGTTTTCTTTCTCTTCAATTCCTCCTCTTCAATGTATCCAAAGGGTTCCTTATATAGTGCTTCATTACGGTAATGGAAGGTCAAATCCAAGGGATCTCGAGGCATATGGAGGGCCAGGAGACAAGTGACTCAGATCCACATCAAGGAAAACTCCAAAAATATTTGGCCTTTTGCACACATCCCGATGTATGTGGGTTTAAGGGTTATATCCCTGTGTATACGTGAGAAAGGGTTTAAAAGTCACGTACAACGAATAATGAGTGTTTTTAGGGATGATCTTGGAAACATCAGAGGTACAAAAATGGTCCATGGGGTCCAAAGAGTCTGTAGAGGGACAAAGGACATAAATGTGTGATCTACCATGTGTGGTAAAATCAGCTAAAAGAGATTCTCCCTAATGTGTGAGGTTAGAGGGGTGATACGATGGAAGAAATACATTATAAGTCCATCCTAGAAGTGGAGTGATGAAGAACCAGGTGGAAGAACCAAACATCCAATAGTATAGTACAAATATCTCTGCATATGACTGCAAATATATACAATAGTCCCAGATACATAAGAGTAAAATGGCCATGACTAGGAATGATATAAAATATGACATGTGTGGGAATCACCACATACAATATAGATAGATCAAAATCTCCATGATGAAGATATACAAAGGACTAAGATCTTCATGAAAGCTGAAGATATCTAACATATACTAGAATCAAGTCACGAGAGCTAAAATCTCATGAACACTGGCATGATCAAGGAGGTAGCATATCAGAAATGCCACCAATCTGAAAAGTATTCTACATAACCCGCTACAAGTACAGGTCCTACTATGTGAATAGAGGTGTCAAGGTCAAACATAGTAGTCCATCGTCCAATTACTAGTCATTGATGTATACCGTTAACAGACGCAATATCACCCACTGATAATGAAAATGGGAATCAAGGTACTAGAGTGAAATCTAGCAAGTGCGAATAAATGTGTTGAGGTCAAACACTTGAAAGAATCCATATATAAGGGGACATTGATGTATTCCCAAAACTGTCGATGGCAAGAAAACCTACCGATGATGACTGTAAGTCTCAAGGTACTCAAATGAATCTAAACTCCTATCCTAGAATAAATGATCTAAAGTCTATGGGATGGAATCTGATCGAAGGAGGGCATTAAGGCATTCCCCATCATCCAACATGAGGTACTTAGCAAAGCTATATAATGTGGAAGGAATCGATCATAATGTGCTCGAACCAGTACCAGTACCGGGAATGGTCGACATGAAAAGTCAAGAAAATTGAGGAATGGCCGAATCAGGTTTCAACTTCCTTTGAAAAAGAGCATACAGGTGAATGGTGACTGAATGTAGGCAGCATAGATTCAATATACAAAACTGGGACATCTCTGTGATAGAGGAGGCATCGACAAAGGCTCGATATGTACTGGAAGCTTAACTAGTCAGTGGAGATAAACTTAGAGAAACAAGTACAAATCCTAAAGTCAAACTATTAACCCAAGAAAAGGATGTGATATGCAGTGATCTATTCGAAGATGACACGACTCAACTACTGCCAAAGATAACATATTTTCATGTACGGCTTTTTGGTCTTTTATTTTTTTGGACTTTTTTAGATATTTTGAAAAGCTTGAAAAAGAATAAAAGTTCTTTATAGTTACATATCTAGGAGGAGACGAGTGTCAAGGGGCAAACAAACTAGTTCCAAGTAGTGGAACATACCTATGCTCAATGCAAGAAAACATGTGTAGGATAATGACACTTGGGGGAAAGTCCCCTCCCAGTAAAAATGGGGAATCAAGCTACAAAAGATATATAAAATGGCTCTGCTTGGTTGGACATGAGACAAGCTTGGGCTATATGGATGATAATCAAAGTCAGGGAAGCCGTCATAAGGCTCAATAAAGCAATAAAAACTCATGATAATGCAATTACAACTTGACATAAGGGATTCCTGGGGAAAAGGCTAGCAAAAAGATCAAGAGGAGTATGAATCTCTTGCGCAATGTCATGGCGATACTATACAAAGGACACCCACACCCTAAAGGAAAAATGTCAGCATGGGAACCAAATGCAAAACATGAGCTAACTAGGGTACCCATGTATGGTCAAGCTCTACCATTCACATAATGTCACTTCTAAAAGCAACAAGAAGGGTCGATGACAAGATAGAATGGGTTCGTACCTAAGGTTATAATGAAACGGTCATAAGGTCATGCAAAGTGTAAACGGATGTGAAAACTAACCTATATGCAATTTTAGACATAATACTTGAAATAGGCACAAATGGGTCAAAACCACAGTCAAACTATGCTCAAAATGGGCTCCTACATCATCAAACTAGTTCAAACGGTCCAAAATGGTCAGAAATGGTCAAAAAATATAGAAAGTGGGTAAAAAATTTCAAAAATTTCTATAAATAGTAAACAAAAATTAAAAAATTCCATACCATTTGAAATTTTTATCCAACATAATGCATTTGAGCTCAACACTTCCAACGCAAATTTCGGGAGCATCATCCAACGAAATCTGACCCCGTTTGATCCAGGTAACTTCTCATGTCCTCCCCTTACCATTTCATGTAAATTCTTTAATTTTTCATGGTCCAATCAATTTTTTAGGCCATCCATAGTTGTGCATTTTGTCCCACACGAAAATTGAGGTTTTTTCTATGTATAGGGCTCTCCATAAGCGGAAAAAACACCCAAACCCATGTACATACGTGGTTGTTTTGAAAACAGTCGCGTATGAGGCTGCAAATAAGGTTTTCAAAGGCAAATGATAATCAAAACTCTATTTTTTTGTGTAGGATGATGTTAGAGTGGAGGGAAAGAGAACATGGTTATGTGGAGGAGGTCGTGCAAGGTGATCTTATGGACCAACAAGCATTATGGGCATGTGGTTTGTATAAGTTTTGATGTCTTGGCAGCCTGAGGGACAAACCAAGACTACTCTAGCTGCTAGTGGATTACTGGGATCCAGACTTTGAGACTTTTCATATTAACAAGATGTCTCTCAACATTGAGGTTCAGGACATATACTTTATCACTGGTTTATCTCAATGAGTAGAGGTGGTAAATCTCTGATCTCATGGGCCAAGAGGTGGATTGAATATTGATGAGTACATAGCTGTGTACTTCTTTCCAGAGACAGAAAAGGTTGAGAGTCAATGATCCTGATTTATGTAGGAATGCAACAGAATGCACAAATAAATATAGAAACAAATATGCAGTGGAAATAACACTTCATCTCATTAATCAATAACTAAAACTTGTTTACATACAGAATGGAAATAAACTAGCTAGAGTGTTGTTACAGCTGATTTTACCACACATGGTGGATCATACCTTTATGGCCTTCCCTATCCCTTTGTAGACTCTTTGGACCCCATGGACCATTTTTGTACCTTTTATGTTTCCAAGGTCATCCCTAAAGACATGTCTTATTTGATATACGTGACTTTTAAACCCATTCTCACGTATATACGTGGATTTGACCCTTAAACCCGTGTACATTGGGATGTGTGCAAAAGGCCAAATAGTTTTGGATTTTTCCTTGATTTGGATCCGAATCACTTGTCTCTTGCCCTTCCATATGCCTTGAGATTGCTTGGATTCGACGTTCCATTACCCCATTGAATCATTATATAAGGAACCCTTTGGATACATTGAAAGGGGAGGAATTGAAGAGCAAGAGAACTATAGTACATTATTACTGGAGCTTATACTTGAGTCTACATCCCTTTGTCCCCTGGAGAACTTTGTGTTCTTCCCAAGCTTGCCTTTGCTTGTGAGCTTGCTATCAAGAGATGGAGGATTCAAGTAGTGGAGGCCCAAGTGGAGGACTTAGTTTCTCCGATTCGGAGGCGTGCCGATAGAGGTTGTCACTATTGTAATCTCTAGTTTATATTAATAAAAATATCTTTTCCTGTCCAATAATGTGTATTTAAATGAGTATTGAATCCATGGATTCTTTTAAATGCTTATATGTTATTGATTATATATGCTAGAGTAGGTCTAACACAATTATATATAGCATGCTTGTCTTGTTTGCTAAATGTTGAGAGACCAAATTACTTATATAAGCGAGAGTGGAAAATCTCAATGGGGATCTACATCAACCGTTCGGAATAAGGTATGTGTTGAGATCCTTTAGTGTTAGATGTTTGGTTTCTCTTGCATATAGGAAAGGATTGATTTCTATGGTTACTTTGCCTATTGTGGTACTCCAAGCCATAGGATGTTTTCTCCGTAACAGAATTGGCGATCATACTGGGGAGTTCCTAGTCATTTCCTTTGGGGGTTTTTATCGGCATTCAATGTTCTTTAATTCCTCTAATTTCTCTATTTCTGAGTTAGGTCCAGGGGCATGTTTGTGTGGTAGTGTCTGATAGGAGTAAAATTTGTCTCAGCTTGTCTATTTTACCTTCTTTTTATCTCTTTTTCTTCCTATATGTGAGTTTTTGCTTCACAGTTGCGTGTACATGCGGGTTTTACTGGGATATCCGCATATATATGCGGGTTTTTTGCACACAATCACGTATGCCCTGAGTTTTTATTTTTAGGGGAATATTAAGTGTTGTTGGGTGAGTTTTGATGATTGTTGAGTCTCCTTGGATGCTTCTAGAGTCTGTATACACCTCTATTTCTTACCAGAGACGTCTTTTTAGTTAGAATTTTTTGAAATGTTCTTGTCTTTTCATTTTCTATTTTTTTGGGGGGGATTAGTGCATTAGGTCTCTCTTTACCTTGGTGCTTTGCTTGGGTGTTGTTTGATAGTGCTTGTAGATTCTGGGGGTGGTAGAGTCATTCTTTTGCTTCATTATCTCATTTTAATTCAAAAAATACAAAAATATTTGCTTTTTGCAACATGATGCATTTTGCATGGTACTTGCACTAGGTTTGCTTGGAAAAGTATTAGTCAAATTTTCATATAGGAATGACTGCATTTTTCATTTGAAGAAGAATTTTTCATTTCACGTAGTAGCATACCCCGTTTTTCATTTGACATAGTGCATTTGCATTTATTGTTAGGTGTGCATTTTACTTCTTGTTGTGTTATAACACCATTAGTTGCACGATCATTTACCCTTTTGAGTAATAAGCCAATTAAAATCAACGCATAATAAAATGAATTACACTCCTTTCTTTTATAGGGTGCACCAACAAGATTAAGGTTTTAGGGTCTTGGAATAGTTCATTGTGAGTAAATTCTCCAATACCACTAAAAGACAACATGTATGTGTCTGTCTAGGTGAGAGTGTGAAATTCCTTGGTATAATTAGTGTTTCTCAGGATCCTCCTCTTACAAGGGAGTTAAGCACAAGGCAGTGTGAGTGGTTATTGATTGGGATGACCCCTAGTCATAACTGAGTAGCACTGGAGATATTTTCAGGATTGTATTTGTATCTAAGGGATCTTTCAAGAGTTTCAGGATTTGCTACCCTTCCCATACAGTTAATCACGCTTGTAACTATCTACCTGAGTATTGATTATATTGAGGTGACCTTAGTTGCCTTACCTAGGTTATCGAGGGGGTACTGTCCTGGCCAGGTTGGGGTCGGACAGCACAGTCGCTTTATGCGTTGAAGCTAAGGGACACAATAATTGGTTATGAACCTCTGTTTGTTGTGTATGGGAGTCTCAAGCCTCTCCTAAGTGAGACATACCTGCTTCATTCAGGAGCTCACATATCCTACCCTTGCTTGCTTGTGATTTGGATTTACATTATATAGGTGTATGCTCTATGCATGCTAGTTTTCCTAGGGTTTGTGTAATTAGATAGAGCCCTTTTCATTTTTTGAGTCATTGTGGATTCAGGTGCGGCACTTCGCCGTTCTCGCCATTTAGCAGGACTTCTGCCTTCCACATCTCCTCTTCCTTTGGGAGAGAGAAACAGACTATCTGGGTGGACTACTTATCACATTGATTCACACACGATGGGAGATCACAAGGATGAGATTCCTGAGATGTCCTCTTCACCTCAAGAGGTTGGGGAGGAAGATCCTACTCCTCTATATGATCCTTCACCTAACATATCTTCACATTCTGGTTATGATCCCTTATTCACAGGCCATCAGTATTGGTTTCTGGATGATAAGACTCATCATGAACCCACAAGCACTAGTCATGTAAGTTATGGCATAGCTGATATACCTACACATGATACGACACATCATGTCGAGTCATAAATTGAACCTATCAGTATGCCTGGCGGAATTCCCATTCCTTTCCATGCGAAGATATTTGGGAGCACTAGTCACATTGCACCTTCCATCCCTGCAGTGGAAGCTACCTCACATGTTCATCCTAGGCCTAATGTTAGTAGTAATATGCAGATACCAGAACCAAGACGAGTGACCATAGGGAATACCACTTATATCCCTTCACATATCCATTCATCCTCTATTCCTACTCCTTCGAACGCCTTTTTGACAACCCTTCCCCCCCCTCATTCACGTGGTCCTTTGGGTCGGAATGTTGCTACTAGTCACGTTCATACTGCGACTACTCGTACAGTAGTTTCTCAGAGTCAAGCATCTCCTGTTGTCTCAGGAGGTCATATTCCTATTTTTGGATCGTCTTACAGTCCATTGCATGGAATTCCCCATATTCCTACTTATGGAGCCTCTCATGGGATATCCCATGGGACATCTTATGGAACTTCTCATGCACCATATTATGGACTGCAGTATGGACAGAGCTATCAACCTTATGGGTACAGGCATCAACAACCCGCTTACTCCTCTAATTATGGCTTTGTAGCACCACCTAATCAAGGTTCACAACATTATAATGCCTCCATGTAGCCCTATATAGGTCAAACGGGAGGAGGATATTATGGCCATGGCCATGGTATTTACTGTAGTCAGACTTATATGAACCAAAACTATTAGGGAGCGTGGCATAGACCAACTCAGCGTAGGCTCCCTTTCCTCACAATGTTAAATCTACCTGACTTATCGAGACTAATGAACGATCAGGTATCTTATGACCCAGCTTGGCCGGCTGTCCCTACCAAGCTTCCCTTGGACAATCCAAAATTCGAGGGAAAACTAGGAGAAGATCCTAGTGAACATGTCACTACCTTTCACCTTTGGTGCTCTTCCAACTCTTTACATGATGACTCAATTCATTTGAGGCTATTTCAACACACCCTTACAGGGCCTACAATGAAATGGTACATAGAGTTACCAAAGTGGGCATTCATTTTTTTCAATGACCTTGCATGACTTTCCTCAACCACTTCCAGATACCAGTGCGTTACGATGTTGGTACAAAACTCTTGTCAAAGTTTTGGTAGGACAAAGCCACACATATCTTGGACCATATCCAAGAGTGGCATAGATGGAAGAGTTTGATTAAATATTTCGTACAACTGGAGTTTCTCCTTGAGTGGTTCCTTAAATCATTACTACCTTATATTGCGAAGGATGTTCCTACATCCGGAGTCCAAAACAAGGAACAAGCAATTTTTGGGGCACAGGAACTGGATTTGATTTATGCTCAATCTGGGCTATTATATGAGATCATACCTAATGCTCCACGTTCTAGTTTCGATCTCAAGATCAAGCCTAGACCACATTCCGACAACATTGTGGGATGTACAAGTGGCAAACCTACAGACTCGGTTACAAAACAAGTGAGTCAATTGTCTATTAACCAATCCACATTAGGATAAGCTACAACTTCATCTCAACCCACCCAAACAGCGAGTGTACTTTCCATGCAATCGTCGGACCGGAAGGGAAACATGTAGTCCGAAAGGAATAAGAAAAAGGGTAAAAACAATCGTAAAGGTGGGAACAAGAACGAAAATGTCAATTTTAATGACAAGAACGACCGTAATGATGGGGGGGACAAGTATTATAAATGTAAGGTTAAGATTCCTTGCAAATTGTGTAAGTATGACCACCTCACTCACTTGTGCCCTCACATGGAAGACGCCTCGAGATTCATAACACAGGGCCCAGCTATTCTGACCAATCCTTTACCCCATAATCAAAATATGAACTCGAGGACCCTTGATCCTCATTCTACGTCGGGTGGAGATCAAGATCCATCAGAAGTTAGTACTGGTCATGGTTGCATCAACATGGTTCATGCTACTAAGGTTGTGACTCATGCAAAAGACTATGGTTCGTCGCAACTAGACCTTGGGAAAGAACCTCCTCCTATCGAGAGTCATTTGCGTATTGAAAATCCTATAGATAAGTCTGAGAGTGTACCTCACATTCCTAAGGGAGTCTTAAAGCGTTTGGGGCACAATCCTAATGCCCGAGCTGCCCAGAACTATTCTGTTGTCGAGGATTTCGGCCACACTCCTTGTCCAATGTCTGCGCTTGAAGTTCGTCAAAGTTGTCCATCACAAAGGAAATCTTTTCTTTTTGCACTTGGGGTGGATGATGATAACTCTTCTTCCCTCATCAAATTTGAAACCATGGGACTATAGCCTCACTTGCCTTACTATGTGTCTCTCTTGATTCATGTGGAATGTCTTAACATGACCGTCAAATGCACTGTGATTGATGAAGACGCTGCTGCTTTCGTGATGTCTTTGTCATGTTGGAAGGGTTTGGGTTCTCCCGAGTTGTCTAAACCCGCTACCATGTTGACTACCTTTCATGGTAGATCATTTTGGTAGCATGGAATTCTTCCTTCTCTTAAGGTTAGTTTGGGAGGGAAGACCATCGCGATCGAGGTCGAGGTGGTTAATGTGCCCCTTGATTATAATCTTTTACTGGGTAGGAATTGGATGTATAGTATGCAAGCCATAGCCTCTTCTCTATTTCGAGTTGTATGTTTTTTGTTTAATGGAAATATTGTTACGATTAATCAAACATCATTCAAAAATCTGAGTATTAATGCATCACCAGGAGCTTCAATCCTGATTATCGACCACTCTCATCCGACAATTGGGAGTGTGGGTGTAGGTATGTATCCATCCCTTATGGGGACATTTAGTTTTCCTACACCCGTCCTTATGATTGGATCTAGTTTCAATGGGGCTTAATCTTCATTGAATTTGGTGACTTTTCACACTTCCCATATGGAAGATCCTTGGATTCTTCCTACACCGAGTCCTTCAAACAGACCTATCGAAACAGACGTGCCATTTCCTGTAGCTATGATAGTGTATCAAGAAAATCTTGATTGTGTTGCAGATCCTAGTCCTTCCTCTTCACAGACAAAGGAGCAGGACTCGTATGTACTGCATGGATGGGAAGTTGAGTCTTCTCACATGCATGATTGCCTTGATAGTGTTTTTCCATCAGATGAAGTGATTATTGAGGCCATGTCTGGGGTTGAGTGACCTTGGGAAGAGTTACATCATAGATATTATTTTCTTCCCGACCTTGACCTCTTATAGCGTGAAGACTTTAGGGAGATTGTTAGCGAGAAGATTAGTAATTTCATGGTTCCATTAATCTCTACTGGTCAAATGGTTGATGGGAACATGGCGATTATATCACCTATGATTCCTATCAATATATCTCGTGATCCTGGCAAGATTGAGAATGTCTATATTAGGGAAGAATGTTCCCATGCTGAAATTCTGGAGTATACTGAGCTGTTCAAATAATTTTGTGATATCTTTGCTAGGTCATATGAGGAAAGGCCAGGTATCGACCCTCACATTGTTGAACATGAAATTAAGACTTATCCCAATGCCAAACCTGTTCGACAATGTTTGCATGCGGTGAATCCTAGAAAAGCACCCACAATTAAGGCTGAGATACAAAAGCAGTTGAAATTCAGCTTTATCTATCCCATTCTCTTGATAGAGTGGGTTTCAAACCCCGTTCCTATTGATAAGAAATAGGGAGTGATCCGTATATGTACTAATTTCCGCGATTTAAATTGTGCATGTCCTAAGGATCATTTTCCCACACTGTTTATTGATCATATTTTGGATGAGTGTGTGGGAAGCGAGGTATTTTCCTTCATGGATGACTTTTCCAGATATAATTAGATTCAAATTAAACCTGAAGATCAACACAAAACTACATTTATTTGTCCTTGGGGTATGTTTTCATATCGGAAGATGCCTTTTGGGCTTAAAAACATCGGAGCCACATTTCAGTGGGCTATGACCTTGATTTTTCACAATATTAAATCGATTATTGAAGTCTTTTTGGATGACCTTGCTGCTCATTCTCGGCTGAGAGTGCGTCATCCCTACAATTTGAGATTAGTTTTCGAAAGATGCCGCCACTACTAAGTTAGGTTAAATCCTCATAAGTGCATCTTTTGCATGAAGTCAGGTTGCTCACTAGGATTAATTGTTTATAAGGAGGGTATAAGAGTCAATCCATTAAAGGTTGAGGCAATACTTCAATTGTCTCCCTCGAGAAATATTAGACATCTTCAATGTTTGCAAGGCATGGAAAACTTCTTATGGAGATTCGTGGTTAACTTTACCAATTTTACTAGAGGCTTTATGTGTCTTTTGAAGAAGGACACTACCTTTTGCTGGGATGAGTGAGCCTAGGAGTCCTTTGATGCTCTTAAGCGAACCTTAGCATTGGCCCCCATGCTTAGTCCACCCGACTATAGCCGTGAATTTTTGATTTATTGTGGCCGCATCCATGGAGACGATTGGTATGGTTTTGGTTCAAGAGGATGAGGAGCTCCATGAGCATGTCATATATTATTTGAGCTGAAACCTTATAGATGCGGAAATCCATTATTCCCATGTGGAGAAGCTTGCCTTGGCTACCGTTCATGCGGTTCAGAGATTGAGACACTACATTCTCCTTCGCCAAACCTTGGTGGTAGCTCATGTCAATCCATTTCAGTCCGTCCTCACTAGAAGGATGATTGGAGAAAAGTATAATAAATGGATTGTCATTTCGCAAGAATTCGATCTCGAATTTGTTTTGGCGAAATTGAAAAAATTGTTAACTTTCGTGGAGCTCATTTCTGATTTCCCAAGTGAAGAGGAGGAGGAAGTTTATGAGGATACATTTGTCGATGAGCATATCTTCCTTATCTCAACTTTGGATTGATGGTATGGGGATATTATCGTATATTTACAAACATTGAAGGCCCCTACTCACCTTTCATTGGATGAGTGATGATGATTACATCACGTATCTAAGAACTACCTTATAGTTGATAACACTTTGTACTTCCCTCAGGTAGATTCCATTTTATGTCAATGTTTAACCCATGAGGAGGCTGAGGTTGTGCTGAATGATTTCCATGGAGGTGCATGTGGTGGTCATTTATCTGGGCTTTCTACGGCCTAAAAATTATTGAGAGCAGGATATTTTTGGCCGTTGATCTTTAAATATTGTGTTATTGTGGTCAAGAAGTGTCACCCTTGCTAGGTGTTTGCATGCAATATGTGCTGACATCCTGCCTTGTTACATCCCATTATCACCGCTGGTCCATTCACCAAGTGGGGGCTTGTCTTCATGGATTACAACCCAGCTTCAACTGGGGGGCATCATCATATTATAGTGGACATTGATTATTTCTTGAAATGGGATGAGGCTATGCCCATGATTAAATCCGATGGTGAGACGGCCGTGCATTTCATATTCAACCAAATTATTACTCGATTCAGTATTTCGAAAGACCTTGTCACTGACCATGGTATGCACTTTCAGAATCGAATGATAGAAAAGTTGGCCTCAAAGCTAGGGTATAAGCAAGAGCACTCCTAGCCGCCACACTCAACACTTAGCCTCTGCTGCTTGGGTGATTTATACTCCTACGGGTCAGGTATTGTCTTTAGGAGGTGTATGTTTACGGCCTTCTTCGAACAATGTTTTTGAGTATAGTTTTGTTATCAAGCTATTACGGGATGCCATTTCACATGGTGTTGTCTCTCTTGAGGTACATCTTGATTCACGGTTAGTAGTGTCACAGCTTAATGGCTTGTATTGGGTTAGGGGTCCGACATTATTATGAATATTCTTACATCTGAGATTGTTAAAACGACAATTTGGCAACATAACATACATACATGTTTCAAGAATTTATAATCAAGTTGTTGACTCATATGCTAACTATGTGTTATATTCGAATTTGTTTCATAGACCATAAACACATCACAAGCATACATTTTTACACACATGTAAGTAAATAAAATTGATCATCATAAGTTTTTTTTCATTAAACATCCAAAATGTGACGTCATAATACATAAGTGTCATAATACAAATACGAGGCTTCCAAGCCACCAAAATATAATACATAGTAGTACAAAAATGAATCACTCTCAGGTCTCTAAGCCTATGGAGGAGGAGGGGCATTCTAATCGTGGTAGCACACCACAAATCTAGATAGTCATCGGAATAACTGCATCCATGCTCATGGTACTCCAAACACCTAACACTGCATGGCCTCAGGTAAGTCCTCGACTTGCGCCATGGGTACCTGGTGTGTCAATCATACAAAGTTTGTGTGGATGCTTTGGAGTGTCTACTCTGCATCCACACCCATGATATCATCTCCTCTTCCTCTCTATCTATGATGAGGGAATCCGTCAGGCAGTCGTGGTCCAACATCTGCATACATATGATAGGTTGTCACTATGTGTCATCACACCAAAACATGTCTTTTGAGTCTATATATCAAAAAACACAAAAAAAATTTAGTAATTCAAAAAACTTAAAAAGAGGGTTGGGATTCATTACCAATGTCACCATATGCTGCTCCTGGTGGTAGGGGCATGTCAGGATCTCCCCGAAAATCTAACCCTGCATAAGGGTAGTCATCGATGGAAATAATATGCCACCACTACCATGGAAATAAATCAGCTCAGCAGGGGTTGGACACCCTACCTCTGCCCAGTCTATGCATAGCATCTGCCCAACGTCGTTGGGCCGGATCTAGAACCCCATGAAGAGGAACATCACCTCTAGGGATTAACCCTGGAACACGCTCAAAGAAGAACATGCTCAGTATACTATTGAAACCAAAGTTTCGTACCTTGCCCATCTTGTAGTCACTGAAATGCTACTTCATGTTGCTCAACACTGCAGTACTCCAATCATAAACTATGGGTCTCATGCACTCCACTGCATAGAACATCAATGGCTGCGAGGCCTGGTGGAATGATGCTAGCCCAAATATCCTGCTGAGTGCCAGTAGTATCTCCTTCAGACCTAATACCTGGATGGAGTTTGTCAAGATCTGACTCCCAACCTTTTCTGTGTCCAAAAAATAGTATGTTGCAATATACTCATCAATGGTGAGGCCACCTCCAAGCCCGTGAGAAAGCAGGTTCACCACCTCTCCCCATTGGGACAATCCTATAAAGACTCTGGAAAGACTCTGAGTTTGGATCCCAGTAGTCTACTAGCATCTGCAGGAGTCTTGGTTTGGCCCTTAGGCTGCCAAGACACCAAAACTTGTATAGCCCACATGCACGAAGAGCTTGTTAAGCCATCAAATCACCCCGTACGGACTCTTCTACATCTCCACGTTCCCTCTCCCTCCATTCTAGGACCATCATGCACATTAAAAGTAAATTTTGTTCATTAGATACCTTGAAAAACCATGTGCATGGCCGCATACGCAACTGTTTGCAAAACAGTCATGTATGTACACGGGTTTGGGAGTTTTTTCACGTATAGCCAGCCCTATACATGGAAAAAACCCCAATTTCTATGTGGGACAAGAAGACTAATATATACTGGCCTAAAAGTAAAAAATTGACCATGGAAATTGATAAAATTTACATAAAAATGGAAGAGGAGGACTTGACTAGTTACCTAGAACAAGCGGTGTCAGATGAAGCTCCCGGAATTCGTGTTTGAAGTTCTGAGCTCAAATGGGTAAAAATTTCAAATGATATGTAATTTTTGAATTTTTTACTATTTATAGAATTTTTTTGAAATTTTGAAACTTTTTACCCCCTTTCTATAGTTTTGGACCGTTTCTGACTATTTTAGACCATTTTGGACTAATCTGATGATGTAGGAGACTGTTTTGAGAGCTGTTTTGACCATTATTTTGACCCGTTTGTGTCGATTTCAGGTATTATGTCTAAACTGGAATATAGGTTAGATGTCACATCCATTTTCATTTTGCATGACCTTATGATAGTTTCATGATAACTTTAGGTACAAACCCATTCTATCTTATCACAAAACCTTCTTGTTGTTTTAGAAGTGACATGATGTGAATGGTAGAGCTTGACCATACATGGGTGCCCTAGTTAGCTCCTTTATTGCGTTTGGTGTCCATTTCGACATTTTTTCCCTTTAGGGTGTGGGAGTCCTTTCTATAGTATCTGGCATGTCTTTGCGTAAGAGCGTCATACTCCTCTTGATATTTTTGCTGGCCTTCTTCCCCTAGGACTCCCTTATATCAAGTTGTAATTGCATTATCATGAGTTTTTCTTGCCTCATTGAGCCTTAGGTCGGCTTCCCTAACTTTGATTATCATCCATATAGCCTGAGCTTGTCTCATGTCTAGCCATGCAGAGCCATTTTATATATCTTTTGCGGCTTGATTCCCCATTTTTACCGGGATGGGACTTTCCCCCGAGTGTCGTTATCCTACACATGTGTCCTTGCATTGAGCATAGTTATGTTTCGTTGCTTGGAACTAGTTTGTTTTCCCATTGACACTCATCTCCTCCTAGTCCGTAACTATAAAGCACTTTTATTATTTTTCAAGCTTTTCAAAATATTTGAAAAAGTCCAAAAAAAAAAAAAAACCAAAAAACCGCACAAGAAAAGATGTTATCTTTGGTAGCAGTCAAGTTGTATTTCCTTCGAATAGAGCACTGTATATCACATCCATTGGTTGGGTTAATAGTTTGACTTTAGGATCTGTACTCATTTCTTTGAGTTTATCTCCACCGACTAGTTAAGCTTCCAGTCCCTATGGATCCACTGTTGATGCCTCCTGTGTCACATAGATGTTCCAATTTTGTATATCGAGTCTATGCTTTCTACATTTAGTCACCATTTGCCTTTATGCTCTGGTTTGAAGGAAGTTGAAACCTGAGTCGGCCATTCCTCAGTTATCTTGACTTTTCATGTTGGTCATTCCCGGTACTGATATTGGTTCGCGCACATTATGATTGAGTCCTTCCACATTATATAGCTTTGCTCAGTACCTCGTGTTGGATGATGGGGGATGCCTTAATGCCCTCCTTCCAGCGGATTCCATCTCATCGACTTCATATCATTTATTCTACGAGAGGAATCTAGAGTCATTTTTGAGTGCCTTGAGACTTGCAGTCATCAGTGGCAGGTTCTCTTTCCATCGACAATTTTTAGGAATACATCAATGTCCCCTGATCAATGGATCCTTTCAAGTGTTAGACCTAAACACCTTTATTCACACTTGTTAGTTTGCGCTCTAGTACCTTGATTCCCATTTTCATTATCAGTGGGTGATCTCGCGTTTGTTAACGGTATACATCAATGATCGGTAATCAGACAATGGATTACTATGTTCGACCTTGACACCTTTATTCGCATAGTAGGACATGTACTTGTAGCAGATTGTGTAGAAGACCTTCCAGATTGGTGGCATTTCATATAGGCTACCTCCTTGATCATGCCAATGTACATGAGATTTCAGCTCTCGTGACTTGATTCCAATATATGTCAGATGTTTCCAACCATTATGGAGATCGTGATCCATTATATATCTTCATCCTTCATGTAGATCATCATCCTTTGTATATCTTCATCATGGATATTCTGATTTATCTATATTGTACGTGGAGATGACCACACATGTCATATTTTGTATCATGCCTATTCATGGCCATTAAACTCTTATGTATCTGGGACTGCTATATGTACTTGCAGTGATGTGCAGAGTTTGATTATTGAATTCTACTATTGGATGGCTGGTTCTTCATCACTCCACTTCTGGGATGGACTTGTAATGCATTTCGGCCATTCTATTGCTCCTCTAACCTCACACATTAGGGGGCATCTGTTACAGCTAATTTTACCACACATGGTGGATCACACCTTTATGGCCTTCCCTGTCCCTTTGTAAACTATTTGGACCCCATGGACCCTTTTTGTACCTTTGATGTTTCCAATATCATCCCTAAAAACATGTCTTATTTGATATACATGACTTTTAAACCTATTCTCGCGTATATACACGAATTTGACCCTTAAACCCGCGTACATCGTGATGTGTGCAAAAGGCCAAATAGTTTTGGAGTTTTCATTGATGTGGATCCAAATCACTTGTCTCTTGGCCTTCCATATGCCTTGAGATCACTTGGATTCGACCTTCCATTACCCCATTGAAGAACTATATAAGGAACCCTTTGGATACATTGAAAGGGAAGGAATTGAAGAGCAAGAGAACTATAGTCCATTGTTACCGGAGCTGATACTTGAGTCTACATCCCTTTGTCCATTGGAGCACTTTTTGTTCTTCCCAATATTTCCTTTTCTTTTGAGCTTGCTATCGAGAGATGGAGGATTGAAGTGGTGGAGTCCTAGGTGGAGGACTCAGTTTCTCCGATTCGCAGACATGCCGACAGAGGTTGTCACTATTGTAATATCTATTTTATATTAATAGAAATATCTTTTCCTATCCAATAATGTGTATTTAAATGAGTATTGAATCCATGTATGCTTTTAAATGCTTATATGTTATTGATTATATATGCTAGAGTAGGTATAACACAATTATATATAGCATGCTTGTCTTGTTTGTTGAATGTTGAGAGAGCAAATTACTTATACAAGTGAGAGTGGAAATGCTCAACGGGGATCTAAATCAACCATCTGGAATAAGGTATGTGTCGAGATCCTTTAGTGTTAGATGTTTGGTTTCTCTTGCATATAGGAAAGGATTGATTTTTGTGGTTGCTATGTCTGTTGTGGTACCCCAAGCCATAGGAAGTTTTCTCCGTAACAAGTGCTGGTAGCTTATCTCTGAGAAGAGATGTGGTGGCTACCTTGCTATCGACTCTCTATTACAATGAGGCTCAAAGTCCTATATATTATTGAGAAATAATGGAAACCCTACACATCCAGAAACCTAACCTAGGAGGTGAAACGCCAGAATGTGGGCCCCATTGGGTAACTTGGTACATCAATTTCCCGGGGTCGTAAATTTAGCGTACTACCTCCGTTTGACACGCATGATACATAGTTAGAAAGATATATTTAAGAAATACATCCATAAATGACAAATATCTAATATAAATTGGACTCATTTTTTCCCGACCATTCTATGCCAAAAAATGTTGTTTAGGGCCTCAAAACAGCTCCAAAAGTTTAGGACCTGAAAACTGCCAAAAATAGTAAATTGTGCTACAATTAAGGAAACTGGAAAACTGAAAGAAACAATGGTGGGGGTCCAATAGGAATAGGTGGGTGGCCACCAATATCCTCTAGGATCAGTCAAATCCTGACAAAATCTATCCAGGTTCTGGGACTGAAGGCCATATTATTGGCATTATGCAGGATAGTCGGATTAGCTTCACTCCACAAGGCCTCTCGGCCACTAATGTTCTATGCGGTGGAGTGTATGAGACCGAAAGTGTATGAATGAAGCATGACCCTATTGAGGAACATGAAAGAGTATCTCAATGACTGCAAAATGGGAAGGGTACAGAACTTCAGTTTCGGTAGTATAATGAGCACATTCTCCTTTGAGCGAGTACCAGAGCTAAGCCCTAGAGTGGACATTCCTCCACACAGAGTTTGAGATCCATCCTAATGACATTGGGTAAATGTTATGCATAGACTGGGCAGAGGTAGGGTGGCTAACCCCTACCCAGTAGACTTCTTTCCATGGTGGTGGAGGGAGATCATCACCATAGATGACTACCCTTATGTAGGGATAGAATTTCGTGGAGATCCAAACATGCCACTACCACTAGGAGTGGCATATGGTGACATAGGTAATGAACCTCAAACCCGGTTTTAAAGTTTTTCAAATTATTCAATTTTTTTTTCTTTTTTTGTGTGTTTTCTGATATATTGACTCAAGAGACATGTTTTTGGTCTGATGGCACATAGTGACAATCTATCATGTGTATGCAGATGTAGGACCACGACGATTGGATGGTTTCCCTTGTCATCAACAGAGGGGAAAAGGAGACAATATCAAGGGTGTGGATGCGGAGTGGACGTTCTAAAGCATTCACATGAACTTCATATGCTTGACACATAGGGTACCCAAGGCACAAGTCGAGGACTTTCCTGAGGCTATGTAGCGCCAGGTGGTTGGTGTACCATGAGCATGGGTTCGATTATTCCAATGGCTAGCTAGAACCGTAGTGTGCTACCATGATTAGAACCCCCCTCCTCCTCAAACTTAGAGACCTCAGAGTATTCCTTTTTGTATGACCGTGTATTATGTTTTGTTGGCTCGGAAGCCCCAATTTTGTATTATGACACTTATGTATTATGACGTCACTTTTTGCATATTAATGAAAAACTTTTATGATTGATTTTATTTATTTACATGTGTGCAAAAGTGTATGTTTGTGAGATGTTCATGGTATATGAAACAAATGCCAATCTAACACATAGTTAGCATATGAATAAGCAACTTGATTAAAATTTCTTGGAACATGAATGTATGTTATATTTTCAAATTATCGTTCTAGCAATCTAACCCTTAAGAATCTTTGTAATAATGTCAGATCTCTAATGTGATACAAGCTGTTAAGCTGTGAAACCACTAACTACAAGTCAATATGTACCTCAAGAGAATGAATGTCGTGTGAAATAGAATCATGCAATAACTCAATGATGACACTATATTCAGCAAAATTGTTTGAAGAAGGTCGTAAACATATGCCTCCTGAAGATAATACCTGACCCGTTGGAGTATAAATCACCCAAGTAGCCGAGGCTGAATTTTGACTGTGGCGGCTAGAACCATCAGGGAATCCTATATCCACGAAAGACTCCATCGACATCTTCCATATGAAGCGAAAGCTAATCAATCAAACCCAATCACCATAAGAAAAACTAACTATGCAATGCAAGTTGTACAATAATATACAAAAATCATCCCTGGTTGAAGATCATGCATAGTATTTTTTAAGATAGAGCCCATTTCTAGGCTTTGCCAAGGCTGTCCCTTCATAATCCACTAGCTGATAGGCACCCTTCTCTAACACATGTTTGACCACATAAGGACCATGTCACATGGGACTAAACTTCCCTACCCCCAAGGGTTCTTTTGCATGATCCCACAAAAGGACCAAATCACCTTCACTAAACTTCTTCAGATGGACAGACTTTTCATATTGGACCTTGACGCGATGCTTATTTACTTCTAGAGCCACCAAGGCATCTCGGTGCTGCTCATCAAGCTGCTCTAAGTGGACCAAATATTCTTCCAATGCGGAAGTGTTCGGTAAAATATCTATAGCTAGCTTCAGAGAAGGGATTTTGCATTCAACCAGAAAGACAAACTCCACCCCATGTACAAGCTGATATGCAGAGAAACCGATGGTAGTCTTAAATATGGTTCTATAGGCCCACAAAGTAGGATATAACATGATATGCCAATTCGTCTTGCTTTGTGCGATGGTTCACTGGAGAATGGAATTAAGTGATTTATTCACTGCGTCAACCTATCCATTCGCCTGGGGGAACTAAGAAGAGGAGTGCTCCTGCTTATACCCTAACTTTGAATCCAACTCTTCCATCATTTTACTCTGAAAGTGCCTACCATGGTCAGTGACAAGCTCTTTTGGAATGCCGAACCAAGTAATAATTTGGTTGAAAATGAAATGCGTGGCTCTCTCACCATCAGATTTAAGTTTGGGCATAGCCTTTTCCCATTTCGTGAAATAATTGACAGCCACTATAATATGGTGATTCCCCCCAGCTGAAACTAGGTTGCAATCCATAAATTCAATCCCCCACTTGGTAAAGGGACCGACGGTGACAATAATATGTAACGGCGCTGGATGTGAGCACATATTGCGTGCAAACACTAGGTAAGGGTGACACTTCTTAACTGCATTAACACAATCTTTAAATATCGATGGTCAAAAATATCATGCTCTCAAAAAAATTTGGGCTGTAGAAAGCCCAGATTAATGACCACCACACGCCCCTCCATGGCAATCATTCAACACAACCTCATCCTCTTCATGGGTTAAACAACGAAGCAAAATGGAATCTACCCCACAGTGGTACAAAGTGTTATCGATTATAAGGTAGTTCTTAGCTACATGACGTAATCATCTCGCTCATCCTGTGAAAGGTGAGTAGGGACCTTCAATGTTTGCAAATATGCAATGAAATCCCCGTACCACGGGTCCAAATTTGAGATAAGGAAAATATGCTCATCAACAAATGTATCCTCATAAACCTCTTCCTCCTCCAAACTTGGAAAATCAGATATGAGCTCTGCAAAGCTCAACGATTTCATCGATTTCGCCGAAACAAATTCGAGATTGAACTCTTGCAAAATAGCAATCCATTTATTGTATTTCCCCCCAACCATCCTTCTAGCGAGGATGAACTGAAACGAATTGATATGAGCTACAACCAAGGTTTGGCGAAGGGGAATGTAATGTCTCAATCTATGAATCGCATGAACGGTGGCCAAGGGAAGCTTCTCTAGATGGGAATAATGGATTTCCACATCAATAAGGTTTTGGCTCAAATATATATGACATGCTTTTGGATCTCCTCATCATCTTGAACCAAAACCATACCAACCGTCTCCATAGACGCGGCCACATAAATCAAGAATTCACAGCTATAGTCAGGTAGACTAAGCACAAGGGCCGATGCTAAAGCTTTCTTAAGAGCATCAAAGGACTCCTGGGCTCACTCACCCTAATAAAAAGGAGTGTCCTTCTTTAAAAGGTGCATAAATCCTTTAGTCAAGTTGGCAAAATTAACTACGAATCTCTACAAGAAATTTGCCATGCCTTGCAAACACTGAAGGTGTCTAATATTGCACGGGGGAGACAATTGAAGTATTCCCTCAACCTTTAAGGGATCGACTCTTATACCCTCCTTGGATACAATGAACCCTAGAAAGTGACCAACA
The DNA here is from genome assembly GCA_001517045.1 of Pseudotsuga menziesii. NCBI lineage: Eukaryota > Viridiplantae > Streptophyta > Pinopsida > Pinales > Pinaceae > Pseudotsuga > Pseudotsuga menziesii. The sequence goes on along the minus strand of LPNX010819462.1, from coordinate 219,301 downwards.
GACACGAAAAAGATGCACTTATGAGGATTTAAGTGCACTTGGTAATGGTGGCATCTTTCGAACACTATCCTCAAATGGTATGGATGACGCACTCTCAAACAAGAATGAGCAGTAAGGTCATCCAAATACACTTCGATAATTGTTTTGATATCATGAAAAAATAATGTCATAGCACGCTGAAATGTAGCTTCGACGTTTTTAAGGCCGAAAGGCATCTTCCGATATGCAAAAGTACCCCAAGGACAAATAAATGCAGTATTATGTTGATCCTTGGGTTTGATCTGAATCTGATTATATCCAGAAAAACCTTGCATAAAGGAGAATACCTCACTTCCCACACACTCATCCAAAATCTAATCAATAAATGGTGTAGGAAAATTATCCTTAGGATAAGCACGATTTAAATCACAGAAATCGGTGCATATATGGATCACTACCTGCTCCTTATCTACCAGAATGGGATTTGAAATCCACTCCATCAGGGGAATAGGATAGATAAAACTGACTTTTAACAGTTTATGTATCTCAGCCTTAATAGAGGGTGCTTTTCTAGGATTCACCGCATGCAAACGCTGTCAAACCAACTTCGCATTCAGATAGGTTTTAATCTCATGTTCGATAATACAAGGGTCAGTACCTGGAATTTCCTTGTATGACCAAGCAAATATTTCACTGAACTCTTTAAATAGCTCAGTATACTCCTTGATCTCAACAGGGGAACAACCCACCCCAATGTAGACGTTCTCAACTTTGCCAGGATCGGGAGAAATATTGATAGGAATAGTAGGTGATAAATTCTCCATGTTCCCATTGGCCGTCTAACGAGGAGAGATCAATGGAACCACGGGACTACCAATATTCTCACTAAGAATCTCCCTAAAGTCATCATACTCCATACGGTCAAGTTCAAGAAGAAAATATGATCGATTGTGTAACTCTTCCCAAGGTGGATCAACCCTAGACATGGCCTTAATAATGGCTTCATCCAATGGAAAAACATCGTCAAGGAAATCATGTGTGTGAGAGGACTCAACTACACATGCAAGCAACACATACAGATACTCCTCCTCCGTTCGCGAAGAGGAAGGACTAGGCTCTACAACTTAATCAAGATTCGCTTGATATGCTACCATCATTGCAGGCAATGGCACATCCATTTCGATAGGTCCAATTGAAGGACTCGATGAAGGAAGAATCCAAGGATCTTCCATATGGGTAGTGTGAAAAGACACCGAATTCAACGAGGACAAAGCCCCACCAAAACTAGATCCAATCATAAGAATAGGCGTAAGATAGCTAAAGGTTCCCATAATAGATAGATACATACCCACACCCACACTCCCATTTTTCGGCTGAGAATGATCGATAATTGAGATAGAAGTTCCTGATGATGCATTAACATTCGGATTACGAAATGTCATCTGATCAATAATAACGATCTTCCCATTAAATGGAAATCATATCACTCGAAAGAGAGAAGAGGCTACGGCTTGCATACTATACATCCAATTCTGGCCCAGCAAAAGTTTGTAGTTAAGGGGCGCATCACCCACGTCGACCTCGATCACGATAGTCTTCCCTCCCAATTAGACCTTAAGAGAAGGAAGAATCTCATGTGGCCGAAATGATCTACCATCGAAAGCTGTCAACATAGTAGCGGATTGAGACAAATCAAGATAATCCAAATGCTTCCAACATGTCAAAGACATCACGGAAGTAACAACGCCTTCATCAACGACAATCCGTTTGACAGTCATATTAAGACACTCTACATTAATCAAAAGAGACACATAGTAAGGCAAGTGAGGTTGTATTCCCATGGTTTCAAATTTGATAACAAAAAAACAGTTATCATCGTTAACCCCAAGAGTAGAGAGCAAGGCTCTCCTCTACAGAGGACAAGCCTAAAGTACTTCAAGCATGGACATCACACAGGGAGTTTGGCCCAAATCCTCAACAATGGAATAGTTCTGGGTGGCTCGGGCATTAGGATTGTGCCCTAAATGCTTTAGGACTCCCTTAGGAATTCTAGGTGGAACTTCAAGTTTATCCATAGGTTTTTCAATACGCAAAGGGCTCTCAGGTGGAGTGGGTTCCTTTCCAAGGTCCAGTTGTGATGAACCATAATCCTTCGCACGAGTCACAACCTTAGCAGCATGCACCATGTTGATGCAACCATGACCAGTATTGGCGTCTGACAAATTTTGATCTCAACCCGATGCACAATGAGGATCAATGGTCCTCGAGTTCATATTTTAATTGTTAGGTAAAGGATTAGTTAGCACGGTTGGGCCCTGTGCTATGAACCTCAAGGAATCTTCCATACGAGGGCACAAGTGAGTGAGGTGGTCCTCCTTACATAAATTGCAAGGAAACTTTACCTTACGTTTAGTATATTTGTCCCCACCAACATTACAAGCATTCTTGTCATTATAATTAGCATTTTCATTCTTAGTCCCACCCTTACGATTATTTTTCCCTTTTTTCTTATTCTGTCCATGTTGCTGGTTACCCTTTTGGTCCAACGATTGCATGGAAATTACACTCACTGATTGAGTAGGTTGAGATGAAGACATGTATTGTCCCGACGTGGATTGATTAATTTGCAATTGGCTCACTTGTTTCACAACTGAATCCATGGGTTTGGTACTTGTAGAGCCGACAATTCCATCGGCATGTGGCCCGGGCTTGACCTTGGGATTGAAACTAGATCGCAAAGCATTAGGTATAATCTCATACAAAATTTCAGATTGAGCGTATATCAAATTCAACTCTTGTGCCCTAAATATTGCTTGTTCCTCATTTTGGACTCCGGATGTAGAAACATCCTTTGCAATGTAAGGTAACAACGACTTAAGGAACCACTCAAGGAGAAATTCTAGTGGTATAAAGGCTTTAATCAACCGCTTCTATCTATGCCACTCTTGAATATGATCCAAGATATGTGTGGCTTTGTCATGTCGAAATATCGACAAGATTTCGGTACCAATGTCGTAACGTATGGGTAGCTGAAAGTGATTGAGGAAAGTCATGGAAAGGTCATCAAATAAAGCGTATGCCCCCCTTGGTAACTCTATATACCATTTCGTTGTAGGCCCAATGAGGGTGCATTGAAATAGCCTCAAATGGATTGAATCATCATGTAAGGAATTGGAAGAGCACCAAGGTGAAAAGTAGTGACATGCTCACTAGGATCTTCTCCAGCTTTACCCTCGAACTTGGGAATGTCCGAAGGAAGCTTGTTGGGGACGGCTAACCAGGACGGGTCATGAGATACCGGATCAGTCATAAGTCTCGATAAGTCAGGTAAGTTCAATGTTGTGAGGAAAGGGATCCTAGGTTGAGCCGGTCTATGCCACGCAGGGATAATTTTAGGGGCGAATTTTAGCCCAATGGGCTATTTTTCCATGTTTTTATCCCAAAAAAGATTCACCATTTTGCATTTTTTGAAGCCCTGTTTCACCCAATTTTGATGGGGTAAAAAATTTGCACCCTGAAAATCACCAAATTATTATATAAATAATATAAAATCCTTGGAAATTAAAATATTTTTTGAAAAATATCGCCAATCATTTTATAGTTGACGTTTTAAGAATTGGTAATATTCGCCAACATTTATACATTTTTAAATAAGTATGGTTCCTTAAAATCATCCCTGATGCCACGCTCCCTGGTAATTCTGGTTCATGTAAGTTTGATTGCTGTAAATAGCATGGCCATGGCCATAATAACCTCCTCTCGTTTGACCCATGTAGGGCCTCATGGAAGCATTGTGATGCAGGGTGCCTTGATTATGCGGTGCTACAAGGCCATAATTGGAAGAGTAAGCAGGTTATTGATACCCATACCCATAGGGTTGATAGTTTTGTCCATACTGCAGTCCATTATAATGTCCATGAGAAGCTCCATAAGGTGTCCCATGGGATGTCCCATGAGAATGTCCATAGTTAGGGATATGGGAAACTACTTGAGATGGAACATAAGATGATCCAGAAACAGGGATATGACCTCCCAACACAACAAGATGTACTTGACTCCGAGATACTACCATGTGAGCAGTCACAGCATGAACATGGCTAGTAGCAATATTCCGACCCGAAGGACCACATGAATGAGGGGGAGGAAGGGCTGTCAAAAATGCATTTGAAGAAATAGGGTTCGAGGATGAAGGGACATGTGAAGGAATGTAAGTGGTGTTCCCCATCTTCACCCGTCTCGGTTCTAGTATCTGCATAGAATGACTAACACTAGGTCTAGGAAAAACATGCGAGGTTGCTTCCACCGTAAGGATGGAAGGTGTAATGTGAAGAGTGCTCCCAAATCTCTCCGCATGGAAAGGAATAGGAGTTCCCCCAGGCATAGTGCTAGGATCAACTTACGACTTGATATGATGTGCTATATTGGGTACAGGGATATCAGGCATGCCATAACGAACATGACTAGTGCTTGTGGGTTCATAATGAGTCTCGTCACCTGGAAACCAATACCGGTGACTTGTGAATGAGGGATTATAACCATATTGTGAATGTATTTCTAGTGAATGATCATATACAGGAGTAGGATCTTCCTCCCCAACATCATGAGGTGGAGAGTACATCTCTGGAATCTCATCCTCATGATCTCCCATAGTGTGTGAATCAAAGTGATAAGTAGTCTTCCCAAACTATCCATTTCTATCTCCCAAAGGAGGAGGAGACATGAAAGGTGGAAGCCCTGCTAAACGACAAGAACAACAGAGCACCACGCCCGAATCCACAATGACTCAAAAAATGAAAAGACTCGATCTAATTACAAAGTCCCTAGGAAAACTAGCCTACACAGAGCATGCACCTATAAAATGTAAAGCCAAATCACAAGAAAACAAGGGTAGGATATGTGAGCTCCTGAATGAAGTAGGTATGTCTATCCTAGGAGAGTCTTGAGACTCCCATACTGAACAATCAAAGGTTTGTAACCAATTATAGTGGCCCTCAGCTTCAACGCATATAGCGACTGTGATGTCTAACCCCTACCTGGCCTAGACACCTACAGATTAACCTCTACAAAGTACCCCCTTGATAACCTAGGTAAGGCAACTAAGGTCACCTCAATATAATGAATGCTAAGGCGGGATTGAATATATGGGTAGGGTAGCAAAGCCTGAAACACTCGAAACATCCCCCAGATACGAATACAATCATGGAATTATCTCCAGTGCTACTCAGTTATGACCGGGGGTCATCCCGATCAATAACCACTCACACTGCCTCATGCTTAACTCCCATGTAAGAGGAGGATCCTAAGAGCACTAATTATATAAAGGAATTTCACACTCTCACTTGGATAGACACCTAATTGTTTTTGTTTAGTGGTCTTGTAGAATTTACTCACAATGAACTATTCCAAGACCCTAAAACCTAGTCTTATTGGTGCACCCTGTAAAAAAAAAGACTGTAATTCATTTTATTATTTGTTTATTTCAATTGGCTTATTACTCAAAGGGAAAATGGTTGTGCAAATAATGATGTTATGACGCAACGAGAAGTAAAATGCACACCTAAAAATCAATGCAAATGCACTGTGTCAAATGAAGAATAGGGTATGCTACTACATGAAGTGCAAAATTTTCCTTCAAATGAATATGCAATCATTCCTATATGAAAATTTGACTAATATTCTGCAAGCAAACCTAATGCAAGTACCATGCAAATCCAAAATTCAAACAATGCATAATGATGCGAAAAACAAATGTTTTTGTATTTTTTGAATTAAATGAGATAAAAATCAAAAGTATGACTCTACAACCCTCAGACTCTGCAAGCACTACTAGACATCACCCAAGCAAAGCACCAAGGTAAAAGAGACCTAATGCACTAATCCAAAAACAAAAAATAGAAAATGAAATGACAAGAACATTTTCAAAACATTAAACTAACAAGGTGTCTCTGGTTAGAAATAGGGATATATACAGACTCCATAAGCATCCAAGAAGACTTAGCAATCATCCATACTCACCCAGCAACACTTAATCTTCCCAAAAAGGCCAAAAATCATAGTATATGCAACTGTTCTTAGTAAATCCGCATATATACGCGACTATTCAGGGAAAACCCATGTGTACACGTGACTGTGAAAGAAAAACCCCACGTATAGGAAGAAAAAGAGATAAAAAGAAGGAAAACAAACAAGCTGAGACAAAATTTACTCCTGTAAGACATTACTAGGTAAACATGTCCCCAGACCCGACTAAGAAACAGAGAAGTCAGAGCAATTCAATAGCATTGAATGCCTACAAAACCCCCAAAGGAAATGAATAGGAGTTCCCCAGTATGGTCGCCAATTCTGTTATGGAGAAAAATTCCTATGGCTTGGGGTGTACCACAATAGATAGAGTAACTACAGAAATCAATCCCTTTCCAATATGAAAGAGAAATAACAAATCTAACACTAAAGGATCTCGAGACAAACTTTATTCCGGACGGTTGATGTAGATCCTCGTTGATCTTTTTCCAATCCCGCTTGTGTTAACAATTTTATCTCTCAACAACAGCAAACAAGACAAGCACGTTGTATAATGGTGTTAGGCCTAATCTAGCTTATATAATAAATAATGTATAAGCAATTAAAATCATCCATGGATTCAATATTCATTTATATGCACATCATTCGATAGGAGAAGATATTTTTATTAATATAAATTAGAGATTACATGAATGACAACCTCTGTTGGCATGTCTGCAAACCGGAGAAACTGAGTCCTCCACCTGGGCCTCCACCACCTCAATCCTCCATCTCTCGATAGCAAGCTCACAAGAAAAGGCAAGCTTGGGAAGAACACCAAGTGCTCCAAGGGACAAAGGGATACAGACTCAAGTATAAGCAAGCTATGGCAACAATGGACTATAGTTTTCTTGATCTTCAATTCCTCCTCTTCAATGTATCCAAAGGGTTCCTTATATAGTGCTTCACTGGTATAATGGAAGGCCAAACCTGAGCGATCTCGAGGCATATGGAAGGCCAGGAGACAAGTGACTTGGATCCACATCAAGGAAAACACCAAAAATATTTGGCCTTTTGCACACATCCCGATGTACGTGGGTTTAAGGGTTATATCCACGTGTATACGCGAGAAAGAGTTTAAAAGTCGCGTACAACAAATAATGAGTGTTTTTAGGGATGATCTTAGAAACATCAAAGGTACAAAAATGGTCCATGGGGTCCAAAGAGTTTGCAGAGGGACAGGGAAGGCCATAAATGTGTGATCTACCATGTGTGGTAAAATCATCTGTAACAACTTGTAGGAAGTTTTCCAACAACTCTTATGTATTCTATATTTTATCCATGATATTTCAGCGGATTTATCAAGCCAACAAATCTAGTGTAGAATGAGTCTATTGAATCTGTATCTTTCATTGATGGAGATTTAAATCTCTTCTAAGAATCTGAAACTTAGAATATTTGACCTTGTCCAAGCCTTGATAGGTGGTTTCCAGTGTGTCCCATGCCTTCTTAGCGGTATTGGTTGCTGTTACTCTTGGGAGTATGATTTCATGCATGGATTGATGTATGTATAACAGAGCCTTTCCGTCTTTCTCTGTTTGTTCCCTTAGGGAATCTTTTTCAGTTTGTGTGAGATTTTTATATGTCACTTGATTCGCTGATTTTGCATAACCATTCTCGTCTATCTCTCATACATCTTAACCTCTGAACATGGCCTTCATTGTTATAGACCAATATTCATCATTATTTCTCGAGAAGATTGAAGTTTTCAAACTTGACATGTGTGTACCCAAAGTGGAATCCATTTCTATTTTCTTTAGAAAATTACTTTAAGACAAGGATTCTTTCCTAATCCTACTTTGATACTAGATCTTGGTGGAGATGGATTACAGTTGCAACTACTAACTTGAGTTACCACGTAGCGATAAATTCCTTTACTTTTTTTTCTATTTTGAATTTTAGGGATGTGACACACTACCATGAAACCCCACCTTTCTACTTCAAAGAAAATACTTGTCACAAAAATAATTGCAACCAAAATTTGAATTTTACCGTGATGTTCATTTAGTGTGATAGATTTTTACTGCATTGACTTCTCTATGAAAGGACACAACTTTCACTTTTTGGTGGAGACACTTTTTATGAACTTTTCAATTTTACCTCGATAGACACCTACTTAACTTCGACCGACTTTTACCGTGACATACTTCTGGTTGCGACCAACTCCCGCTTTGACCGGATCACTTTTATTTTAACTTAATAATAAAAAAATATTTCTTAGTCTAAAGACTTATAATATGAAAAACATTTTTCATGGACGGTAACTTCAAATAAACTGTGACACAACTATATTATGACAGACTCACAATATCATATAACCAAATATTAAGGAAGACTTGTGTCCATCATTTGCGGATAAAAATTCAAACTTTTGCATGGTGAAATATTTAGGGATTCTTTGTGACTTTCACTAAATGGTAAATGTAAACAACATTTACTCAAGCAAATGTGAAGAAGATGTGCAGCATAAATAAAACTAGCATTCAACCATAAACTATGGATTTATATATATATTTTCGTGACATATCAAAGAACTATTGCAGCAAATACAAAGTTAAAAATTTACAAGGATTTTCAACTTTTACAGAGCTTCGTCTCTCGAAACACATTCCTAAACACACATTTGTTGGAATGATGTATCGCACACCACTTCTATTCCCAGGTGGTCTAATTTGTCCCACAAAATCCACAGTCCATTTATCAATTGGTTGCAACGTCACCTGAGGTACCAATGAAATATTATCCCTCCTTAATGGTTTCCTAGTTCTTTGACATACATTGAAAGTCCAAGCATAAAATGTCACATCATTATGGAGAGTGGGCCACAAAAAACCTGTGTGGAGCACCTTCCTGGTAGTAGATAAATCTCCATAGTGTCCACCAACAACTTACGATTAGTATTCCTTTGCGAATATATGCCCTTGTTCATGTGGTAGGACACATTGCCTTAAGATCTCATATGGTCCGAGCTCATAGATTTGTCTAGTGATTAACTGGAAATCCACATCCTTAACAACCTACTGCCTCTTCTGACTCATAGTAAGCTACGTTAGTGTTGTTCCTGTAGCCAAAAAATAAATTTTGTTTCATGATAGTCATCAATCATTTCAACTCTAAATAGTTGTGCATCTGGAAACCCATCTTCAATGTTTTTGGTTCCTCACGTATCTCAATTCGAGATAAATTATCTGGGACATCATTTAAATGAACCATCTTCACAATTATCTCAAAATCAAACTCCTGAAAAAGAGGTAGCCAGTGGTATATCTTTCCCCCCACCACGGGCTTATTGCCCAGGTATTCTAAGGTAGAATGGTCTGTGAACATCTTGAAATGACCGTCCAATAGGTAATGGAAAACTTTCTGTAGTGCATATACCATCTCCATACCTTCCCTCTTTTCAGATGACAACTTCTCACTAGCGAAAGAAATCGAGTGAACAAGATCTCCTTCCCCTGGCTGTGCCAACAGCACTCCCAATGCAATTGACGATTCATCCACATGGACATGGAACTCCTTATTGAATAAAGAAAAATTGGTATTAGTCTAGAATCCATCTTATCCTTGAGCATATAAAATTTTTCTTGACACTCCTGACTCCATACAAAAACCACATCCTTCTTCAGTGAGCACTCCATAAGAGTTGTGATCATAGTATAAACATTAATGAACTTGTGGTAGTATCATGTGTGCCTGAGTGTCGCTCTAAGTCACTTCACATTTGTAGGTGGAAACAAGCTCAAAATAGACACAATATTTGCGGGGTTGACCAATAGTCCTTGCTTGCAAACAATATGTCCCAACAACATCCCAAAAGGTGCACAAAAAATAGACTTGTTTGAGTTCAACGTGATCATATGTTGTCAACAACACTCCAGTATCAGTCGGAGGTTCACTAGGTGGTCCCTGATCAATATGTAAATCATCTAGTCGTCTATATAAACCTCCAAAAACTTCTAAATCAAGTCCTTGAATGCAGCGATAACAATCAGTGAGAATATCACAGGGGCATTCTTCAGTCTGAAGGGAATCATAGTGTACTGAAAACATCTCCATTTAGTAAAAAAGCTTGTCTTGTGGTGATATTCCTTTGCGATCTTAATTTGGTGATAGCGAGAAAAACCATCCATGAATGAATATATTTCTTGACCGCCCACTCCTTCTAACACCTCATAAGTGAATGGTGTCAGGAATGGATCATGCAAACATGCATCATTCAATTTACTAAGGTCTACACAAATCCAAACCTAACTTGTCTTCTTGTATTGCACGACCATGGGGCTGATCCATTATGATTCCTCAACTAGCTCTATTATTGTAGCATCCAGCATTCTATCGCTCTCATATTTGACCCTCTCCTTGTGTCACAGATTCAAGCGATACGGTCGTTCTTTTACTGGTTTTGCATCCAGATTCAACAGGATCTTCATCTCTCCCAGATCTCCCAATATTCCTTTCATCTCATAAAACTTGGTAGGAAACAAATCTTGGAATTCATGCAACATATCTATGATCTTTTCCATGGTTTATTTGTCCCAGTAGTCCCCAACATTCACAAACTTTGGGTCCTCCTCCGTCCCAATGTTGACCTTCCTAATTTTTAATGGTTGATTCATTGGATCAGTTGGTACATCAGGTGCTATGACATCCCGACTCCCTTCTATTTTTGGAATATTTATGTTCCGCATATCATGACCATCCGCAAGGACCCACTTATCCTTTGTTCAAGATGCCCACAAAGTATGACAGTCAATAATGTGATCACCAGGGTTACTACACACATCGTACCTTCTAGCATGGTACTCTTATACATCGATAAAGCAAAATGTAATCAATCTTAAAAACTGCGACCATCTAGTGATAGACTTCTTATGGGTAGCCCACCATCGTGCTGGAGTGTCCTTCAATGCTTCATCCAACGCCAACAACAGCTGTAGTTCTGAAACCTTATTCTCGATCACGACTCGGTAGAACGACTAAGTAATCAGGACACACTTTCTTAGTGATACCTCATGCATGCGATTCTTCCAGTTCTCTAAAGCATAAAGAGAGTTGGAAGACGTAGAGATGGAGCTGCAACAACCAAGTTCCTCGTCGATAGATCGGTGGATGTAATCTTTTGAAATCTCATATGCATGATCCCATCCTGTTATAGGTTCATCCTTCACTTGGATCCATCAGAGCTATGAATATGATGTCTTAATTTTCAAAGTCCATCATGCGCTTCCTAAAATTAATCAATGCCAAGATATCACTAGCCCATCCAATCCCCAACAACACGGGATAGGAGCCTTTGCCATCAACAACAACGATAACATCAAAATCAACATAAGTCTTCATCCCTTCAAATTCCACTGCAAGGTGCAGAACTCGCCCAATCGGTGTTACTCTAGACTGGTTAGCCAGTTGCATCTATACGGGGGACCAAACCAACTATGGGCTCCCCATATTTTCCATATCTTCCTTGTTAGAATATTGACACCTGAGTCTAGATCTAAGATGATTGAATCTATCTCGTAGTCCCCAATATGAATATTCATGTGCATCTATTTTCCTTTATTTTTCTTATCTAAATAGTTCACTGTGGCCTCTGTCCATCCCTTTTCAAGTCGATTTAAAATACTATAAATCTCGATAAGAGCATTGGGACCTTTTTCCAACAACAAGCAACTTTCTAAGAAGTTCTGCAAGGTACCATGTTGTCACGACGGTCTTGATATCAAAGTTGAATCAAAATAATTTGGAATTTCATAAATAGGTAACTTACCCGTATCTCTTCTCATCGAATCACACCCTTCAATGAATGTATCTTTCTCAGCATTGACATTGAATTGCACCTTCTTCTTTCCAGCCAACTAGATTTGTGTAAATGAGCTATCTTCTCCTGTCCTTGTACCTTCGTGGGTAATTACAACAACATCAGCATCCTACATTCTGGGTTTTTTTGAGATTGTTTCAATTGTGAGTCCTTAATTATGGTTCAATGATAGATTCACGGGTAGTTTCATATCCTGATTTTCATTCTGGTTATGATTTTGATTCTGTACCTGGTTCTGGTTTTGCAAATGTGGAACATTCCCTGCCTGCCACTTCGCGATCAGTTGTGGCCAGTTCTGAATAGTGTGGTCAACAATGATACAATAAGTACACTATGCTTGTAATTGCAGGAAAGCTCTCTAAGAATATCCCAGCACTTTGCAATTACAACATTGCACTGGTTCGTGACCTTGTCCTCCTCCTCGATGAAAGCCTCCAGCTCTTCCTCCTCAGAATTTTCTGTGGAATCCTCCTTGATGCTGATACTGCGGTTGATTGAATTGCTACAGTGGGGGATTCGACTGCTACTGAACATACTATTTTCATTGAACATTATGGCTGTTGCGGATCCATCTGCGTCTGATTGTACTGTGGTTGTGGCACAAACTGCAGTTGTGCTTGAGGCTGTGGTACAAACTGTATCTATGGTTTTAGCACAAACTATTTCTATCATTGAGGCCACGGTACAAACTGCAGTTGCGGTGGTGGTTATACCACCTACAACAGTTGTTGTGGTTGCTACATCATTGCATGGTCCTCTCCCTTCATGTAGTACATGTCCATTTTTCTGTCCTAGAGTAGATTGTATGCGCGACAATCCTTATCTTCATGCCTAACCGATCGACAAAATGTGTAGTACAATTTTTTTGGCTTCATGACCATCTTATGCATATATCCACAATCTTCATGACTATATCCAAAAAATTTCCAGATACGACACCATGGCATGTCATCGCAACTCAATGGGTTTGGAGCTCCCAACAATAGGTACTTGCAAAAATCCGAGAAATTATCCTTATGATCTCCTTCTGCGTGACATCGAGTACACCACACTTACTCGTGATGATATTTTTCTTTCTTTATTTCTTGCAACTGGAGGGTCAAATTCGTGAGCTGTGTCTCAATATGGTTCATACCAATTGCATTCTTGACAACATGTGAAGCTTCTAACTTCATCGCAATCTCTAGAGCCTCGCTTTGTGTCACAATATTTTGTTGCATCAACGGTAGCCTGATATGAGATAATAACACAGTGATGAACCATTTCTTATGCTGAATGTCACTCATATCGAATATGACTCGTGCCATGAGCATCTTAAACCTTAATCAAAACCCCAAACAGTTTCATTTGGATACTTCTTAATCTGCTTCTATTCCTGTATGTGTTGTGCCTCAATTTTCGTTTCTTTGAATTCTTCAATCAATCCTTTTCTAACTTCATCCAATGTTTTTGTTGGGTCCCCTATAGGAACTTGTACAAATTTCATGAACCAATCCAAGGCGCGACCTCGAAGGGTTGTCACCAACTGGCCTTTCTTGACCTCATCATCTGTAGTTTGTTTGACAGTCCAAACTGCTTCACACAAGGACCAGTATTGCTCAAGATCTCCAGTCTCGTTTCAATGGAAAAGGGATAACTTTGCATCATCTCCCTCCATCCCTGGCCTTCTTCTTAAATTCGATGATCCGCTACTATTAGATTGTTGTTGACACATCGGACAAGGCAGTTTCGAACTCATGTTTCTTCCTGAGTGTGGCACAGTGCATGGAGGTGTGGGTATGTTGTCACTCTGGGTCAGCCTTTCCTAGGGATCAGGCGTATCTTGGTCATCTCCTTTGTCATTGTAGGGTCTCTTTGTTTCGGTGGTCTTGCTTCGCAACCTCACATCTCAGTCACAGCAGGAGTCTCTCCCTTCCTCTACCTCTTCTCTTTTTGAAACCTTGATCGTCCTCTTGTAAGACCAATTCCTTCATCCACTTCCGTCACAGTCCCATCGTAACATCCAACCCTCATCTCCACGATACCCGCAACCTTTGCACACTAGAGTTCTACTCAAAGATTTCATCTTCAATATGCCTTTTTCTCATATGAGCATCTTAATAGACAATTGCAAACATAACATGAAACTACCTCTTGGCTCGTTGAAAAACTCCCTTTCTTCTTATCTGTAGGATTTAATTATGTCAACCGTGAACTCAGTGATACAAGCCTCTAAGATACTCTCAAGAAAGGATTCAAAAACCCTTGATGCTTTGTTGTCTACTTTCTGCAACTGCTGGATCAGTTTCGAAGTCCATCCAATTCATTCACCTCCTTGGAAATTTGTCTTACGATATGTCAATCACGCCAACCACTCATAAAATACGATCCGAAATTCAAAGAACAGTACTTGTGTGGACCGTCATGCATATACTCTGCCATCCACTTATCCGCTATTAGTATAGGGTTCTGATTCTCTTTCTCAGCAAAATCCTGTATCTTTTGGTGAAACCAACATTGGATTTCCGGTCTCTTTGGATGCCACACCATGTCCTCCCTCCTCTTTGCATTATTTACCGGAAATGGAACCATTTTTTGACACAAAACGAGTCGACAAGGGTTTTCTCTCTATCGACATCGAAACCACTGCATCTCCCTGAGCATGGACCCATACATGTTTTATTTCATCTGGAAACACCTGCAGAGAAGATAAAGTCTCACCTGAGATGTTCAAAGAAGATGATTTTCTTTTGATTTTAATAAATTACTATGGGTATTCATTGTCTTGATAAACATCTTTAATTTTGTTAAATAAATTTTAATTGATTTCATGTATTTTTCATTGATCCTCTACCAAAAACATTGACTCAATTCTTGTGTAAACATAGAGGTCATTTTGTTTTTCATATGTTATGATTTTATAACACATTATCTTCTTATTGTGTGCACAAATACCTTAGTACCTTTAAGTGTATGTGGGCCAAGTCCACATGGATGGTTTCATCCTTCTTCATGCGTTAGTTTTTACTAGTTAGGTTAGAGACCACACCGAATCTCCATGCATGTTAGTCTTAATGGCCCTCAATCCTTTTTGTGGACTTTAGGCCTATGGACTTTAAGCTTGGTTGTGGTCGCAGTATCCTCAACATTGTAAGACTTTAAGTTTGGTTTTGATCATAATCTCCTCAATGTGGCCGAACTTGGTTTTGATCACAATCTCCTCGATGTGGTAGAACTTTAAGCTTAATTATGGTCGCAATCTCCTTAACTAGATAGGTGTGTATTTGTAAGTTAGGTGATGGGTCTTGGTTAAGTCCTCCCTTACTTTCATTATAAAAGTTGTATCTTAATAAACAAAAGTCATATGAAGAATTTTGGGTAGACAGCATATCAGTGATAAAAGCAGACAAATGATACCCACTCATTGGGTGGAGATTTGTGTTAACCCAACATAGAAAGATTTGCATCCAAACATACCCAAAGTCTTAAGAATTTGTTGACTCGATCAGATTCTTCACATAAACTTCATAAAATGGTCCAGTGCAGTCGGCTCGGTTAAATGAGTATGGACTACTATAAAGGCGAAGGCATGCGCTCTTTTGGATAACAAATTTATTTGACCTGTTATTCAATAATTAAACGTTGCTCGTAGGAATACAGACATGGACGGACGAAAGCAACTTATGGGAGGAGGTGATTGTCGAGAAAGTAGTAGCAGCGGTAGAACAACAAGATCAAGATCACGAACTAGAACAACAAGAAGATCACGAACAAGAAGTCCGACTGTTGCTGCTACTTTTTCTCGACCTACAGTGCAAGAATCTGAACAAGATATGAGCGAAGTTGAAGAAGCTCGATCGGATGACGGGAGAGAGATAGAAGTGGACCAAATTTCAGGCGAAGCTATTGAAGAGCCTCGATTTGAACAACTTCGATTGGATATAGAGATAGCAGAACTTCAATTGGAGATAGAGATGAGAGAACTTGAAGAATCTCGATTGGAGATAGAGATAACAGAACTTGGAGAATTGAGAAGAGAAATTGACATACTGATAGCGGAGGTTAATGGAGTAGAAGAAGCTCGATTGAATGATGGGCGAGGTTTAGATTTTGAACAAATTTTAGAGCAACTTGATAATCTTGAAACAGAATTAGTACGTCTAGAAGTTGTGCAAGGCTCTGCGGAGCCATTGGCTGTGCCAGCTCGCATTAGCATTGCAGAGGCGCATATCAGTGATAAAAATAGCATCACTTCAAGCTGCCCATGTTGTCATGACAATTTTGTAGTGGGAGAGGAGGTATATCAACTTCATTGCACCCACATTTTCCATCAGACTTGCATTACCTCATGGTTCAGACACAAAACCAACTGTCCAGTTTGCCGAGCTAATCAGTAACAGATTTATAATACCTTATGGATGTGAAAACTACTTTTCTCAATAGTAAGGTGAAGGAAGAGAGTTACATATTGCAACCTTAGGGGTTTGTAGTTTAAACTAAGTAAAGGATGATGGTTGTTCTAGACTTGATCCAGTACCTTCAAGTTCTACCATGTTTGTTTATCTTGTTTGTCGTGTCCTCAAAAGAAAAGAGAAGAAAGGAAACATACAACTAATGTTGAAGAGATTCCACCTCAGAAGAAAAAAATCAGACATGATGAATATGGCAAAGAGTACTTCTAAGCGTTCCAAAAGCTTCAATCACAACATTAAGGTATATGTAAGGGTTATACACTTGGAAACAAAGCCAACAGATATTTTCTAAGAAATGATAGTAGATTTAAGAGGATCCTTGATCTAGTATATTTAGACACATGCTGATTGATGACACTGACATCTTTGATGGGCACCAACAACATATACTTTAACTTTTAGGTTGGGATAATGAGTGACCTATGTGCCCTTCATTTTTTTAGAAATGGTTATTCATTTTACAGAAATCAAATGTATCTTCATAATCTATGCAGATTGTACTTTCCAATGGAGTTCATAATCTACACATATTGTACTTTTCAATGGACTATATGTTGAGGATTTTCAGACCTAGACACTATTTTGTATTACTTTTGGAAATAACATATGTTTAAAAAAATGGTGCCTTAGGACACAAATTTTGTGTCCTTGCATTTTCTTTCAAATGTAACTCTTATAATACAAACTAAAATTACCCTTTTGAAGAGGAAAGTGCAAGAAAAATATCTATGAGTTTTTACATTTTTTTTGTTGTCATTGTGATTCATGATAGAATTTTCAATGTGATTGATTCTCAAAATATTGTATAACAATTTCACGTTTTCACCCTTGACTCAATTCTCATTTTCTAGTTCACAATACTTTCAATGCTAAAGCGTTGTTGCCTGATGCCCTTATTATTAGAGGAATTTTTGGTCTTCCCCAAGAACCTCTTACAACCTTATTATAAAGAAAATGGGTTGATTATTTCTTTCCAAAGAGTTCCCTTCAGTCCAATATTAGTTTAAGTCGGCCTTCATATTCTTTCCAATGGAAAATAGATACGACACCCATAGGATTTTAGAAATGGACAGGTCGACAACAAAGTTATGTTCTCTTCTTCGATGATTTCTTAAAAGGAAATCATAGGGAACAAGGAGGAGGGGGATCGTTCTTGATCTGAATGGAAATATAGTTATCTCATCTTCTCAGAGCATGGGAAAATCCACTAATGAACTTGGTGCATTTTCGAAGAACTAATAATCATGTAGTCGATCACTTAGCTAATCTCGCAACCACCCTTGGCATATATTTTTGAACTTTAGTTCATATTTTATTTTATGGTTTCCCACCTGCAATGCCATGATGGGTTTGAATGGGGAAATGTGTTATAAGCATCTCATAAATTAGATCAAACATAAAATGTTTTTTCAGATGCAAAGCCATTATGGATTTTGCTGGGAAAGGTTTTACCAGGATCCCATAAATTGGGTGTGATTTTTTCAAATGATAATCATACTAGGGAGAGTTCCTCCATTGCTAGTATGGCGAGGAGTGGTCCATGGGTGAGTTCCTCCGTTGTTAGTATCGAGAGGAGTTGTCCATTTTAAAATCATGAAAAATGTTTTGGGAAGCCACAAGGTTGGAAATTAGAACCTTTATATTATTTTATACATTACTCTTTATTTTCTGAGTTTAATAAAATTCAATCTTGCCATAACCAATATTAACCTTCATAATATTTTCTGAAGTTGCTCATAAAAGACGAGTTTTCAAAGCTTTGGTCTATTAGAGGATTTCACGAAGTTGGCATTAAAAAAGAAAGGCTCTAATGCTCTTATTTCTTTACTTTTTGCACTTTTAGAAATTCTTTAATCCAGCCTTACATTGCTCTTAAAAGGAGATGTGAGGATATTTTGATAATAAAAGTTAGTTTAAGTTTAACTTAGTTGAATGAGGTTGTAAGTGAAAGTGTTTTTTAATGTAACTCTTTACTTTATTAATATGAAGGTCACAATCATGTATTCTACATGAGTGATTTGATAGTTCAAACATATCCTTTTTTTTAATAACACTTCATTTATGTTTTAACATTGGATTGATCCGTAATCTTTAGTTAAGAAGCATGATCTCTAGTTAAGAAGCATGAAAGGTTTTTTTATTAATGATCTAATGTGAGATATGCTCAGGGATTCAAACACTTAAATGTTGAAGTCTCGATCAAATTTAATCTATATGTGAGCACTTTCTTAAGGTGTTTGAACCATGTGAATATACTCTATTTTCATACGTGGATATACTCTATTTTCATACATGGATATATCATTTTTCCAAACAAGTTAGTTCATATCCATGATCCCCGCCATTTGTTTTATAGGGATTTCCCACATAATTTTGTATGTCTTTGATTTGACCTATCAAAGGAGTTTAAAGAGTATGCCTATATATTTGTCAACCAAAATCTTATAAGGTAGCTTGTTAGGTATATCAACCCAAGTAACACTTGTTTTATGTTCTAGATCCCATACCATAGGATTAGGAATTTTCTGCTTGATGGAAAATGCCAATTCCCATGAATATCCCCTTTCCAATACTCCCACAAACAAAGCCTAAAATAAATATACCTCGACTAATGTTGAAGAATGGATTCAAGTGGTGAAAAGGGACAGTGAGGCTACTATAGATCCAAATGTTTCCTATGAGTTGCACCAATTATAGGACAACACCATATATGATTGTAGACTAAGCCACAACTAAGTAAGCAAATGTTTCCTATGAGTTTCACCAATTATTGGACAACACCATATAAGATTGTAGACTAAGCCATAACTAAGTAAGCCATTGGATTCTTTCATTCCACTAACTCCAAAGGGTGGGAGCCAAATGGTCCAATATCCACCTCCAAGCTGGAACTCTAAGGCCAATGATGAGGCTAAGTGTAGACAAATACCCTATTTGCATGGACAATGCTTACTATTATTTACAAGATTATATCTCCAAACCCTTAGAAGGATGTGAGTAATGATGATGAGGACATGTATATGAATGATGAAGGTCGTATGATGGAATGTATGTATGTGCATGATGAAGATTGTATGGTGGAAATCTTAAGGTCTCACATCACTTGTTAGTGTTGGGATGCTCCTAATGGGTATAATGGGGGGTCAAAAGGCCCATTAGAGTAATAACAGTGTGGTTATTGTGTCCATTTAATATAAGGTGAATTAGGTTCACTATGTTTGTTATTTTCAGGCCCAATAAGTGGTTAGTATTGAATAAATGTCACATGGCCTCGTTCAAGAAGGCCTACTAGGTAATTAAAATTAGGGTTTTCACCACATTCTTTGTGTGAAATAGCTTCATCCTACCAAAATTTAGATATCCAAATCTAAAATTCCACAGCCAGGAATCATCCTAAACTTCTATTTGAATTGCTGCTTAAAAATTAGCTTTGTCTTTTTCTTTCTTGTTGCACTGCTTGTCTTCTTCTTTTATTTCTGCCTTAAATGGAACTCTTGTATTCGTATTTCCTTTCATATTTGGAATTATTATCAAAGGAAACAAGAGATTGGTTGTCATTGGCACTTTTTTCTATCAAGTGGTTGCTTGGACGTATGTCTTTAATCACATAGTGATTGTATTCTATGTAGACGCTATAACATTTGTGTATCAGTTGTCCAATACTCAACCAATTATGTTTTAGACCTTCGACATGATAAATATTAGTTATAAAATTTCGCTCCCCCTATTTGGCTAGAATACCAATAGTACCTTTTCCCAAACCAATGACTTGGACATGATTTCCAAGTATAACATCACTTTGAACCGATTTATCTAGAGTGGAAAAAAAAATTAAATTACTAGTCATATGATTTCTACAGCGTGAATCTAAATACCATATGTTGCATGGAATTTCTTGGACAACATTGAACTCAATCGGGATGTGCATGCCAACAACATTTTGATTGTTCGAAGTGATGGTGTTGCTTGACTGGATTTGATTTTTCCTTCCTTGATCATACTGTTTCTTCTACATTCATGTGCATAATAACCAAATTACTTGCAATAACGACATTTAATTTTTTACTTTTCAAACCTATGACCACTTGGCTTTCTCAGGTTCTGATTCTATCCTCTACCGGCAACATTCGTGGGATTGATGATGCCCCCTCCTATGGAAAAACTTCTTCCTCTGCCTCTAGAATTATATCTCTCCCTGCCTCTTCCAAGACTTATGGATGATTGTGGTGTAAATTCACCTTCTAATGATGTGTTTGATCTATTGATTCTATGTCCATGATTGATGAGTGAAGCTTGTAACTCATCAATGGTAAATTGTGACATGTCTTTGTTCTCTTCAAAGGTTACAACCAAGGATTGAAATTTCTGGGGAATACTTGTAGGAACTTTTTAACAACTCTTATGTATTCTATATTTTCTCCACGAAATTTCAGTGGATTTATCAAGACAACAACTCTAGTGTAGAATGAGTCTATTGAATATGTATCTTTCATTAACAGAGATTTAAAATATCTTCTAAGAATCTGAAACTTAGAATTTTTTACCTTGTCCAAGCCTTGATAGGAGGTTTCCAATGTGTCCCATGCCTTCTTAGTGGTATTGGCTGCTGCTATTCTTGGGAGTATGCTTTCATGCATGGATTGATGTATGTATAACCGAGCCTTTCCATCTTTCTCTGCCTGTTCCATTAGGGAATCTTTCTCAGTTTGTGTGAGATTGTTATATGTCGCTTGATTTTTTTATATTGCATAACCATTCTCAACTATGGATTGGATTACAGTTGTGACTACTAACTTGTCTTACCACGTAGCAATAAATTTCTTTACATTTATTTTACTTTTGACTTTTAGGGATGTGACACACTACTATGGAAACCCCACCTTTCTACTTCAAAGAAAATACTTTCCACCAAAATAATTGCAACTGAAATTTACTGCCACCTAGGTTTACTACGACTGAATTTTACTGCGATAGTCATTTAGTATGATGGATTTTTATTGCGACTGACTTCTCTATGACAGGACACAATTTTCACTTTTTGGTGGAGAAATTTTTATGAACTTTTCACTTTTACCTCGATAGACACCTACTTAGCTTCGATCGACTTTTACCCCAACGTACTTCTGGTTGCGACCAACTCCCACTTTTACCGAATCACTTGGCTTTCTAAGGTTCTGATTTATTCCTCTATCGATGACATTTGCGGGATTGATTATGCACCCTCCTATGGAAAAACTTTTTCCTCTGCCTCTAGAATTATATCTCTCCCTACCTCCTCCACCACTTATGGATGTCTGTGCTATAAATTCACCTTCTAATGATGTGTTTGATCTGTTTATTCTATCTTCATGATTGATGAGTGAAGCTTGTAACTCATCAATGGTAAATTGTGACATGTCTTTGTTTTCTTTAAAGGTCACAACCAAGGATTGAAATTTATGGGGTAGACTTGTAGGAAATTTTTCAAAAACTCTTATGTATTCTATATTTTCTCCATGATATTTCAGTGGATTTATCAAGCCAAAAACTCTAGTGTAGAATGAGTCTACTGAAGCAGTATCTTTCATTGATAGAGCTTTAAAATATCTTCTAAGAATCTGAAACTTAGAATTTTTTACCTTGTCCAAGCCTTGATAGGTGGTTTCCAATGTGTCCCATGCCTTCTTAGTGGTATTGGCTGTTGCTACTCTTGGGAGTATGCTTTCATGCATGGATTGATGTATGTGTAATAGAACCTTTCCATCTTTCTTTGTTTGTTCCCTTAGGGAATTTTTCTCAGTTTGTGTGAGATTGCTATATGTCGATTGATTTGTTGATTTTGCATAACCATTCTTGACTATCTCTCATACATCTTGACCTCTGAACAAGGCCTTCATTGTTATAGACCAATACTCATAATTATTTCCCAAGAAGATTGAACTTTTCAATCTTGACATGTGTGTAACCAAAGTGGAATCCATTTCTTTTTTCCATAGAAAATTACTTTAACACAAGGATGCTTTCCTAATCCTACTCTGATACCAGATCTTGGTGGATATGGATTATGGTTGCGACTACTAACTTGAGTCACCACATAGCAAGAAATTTCTTTACTTTTTTTTGGCTTTTGACTTTTAGGGATGTGACACACTACCATGGAAACCCCACCTTTCTACTTCAAATAAAATACTTGCCACCAAAATAATTGCAACTGAAATTTGAATTTCACTGCGATGGTCATTTAGTGTGATAGGTTTTTACTGTGACTAACTTCTCTATGACAGGACACAACTTTCACTTTTTGGTGGACGCTTTTTACGAACTTTTCAATTTTAACTCGATAGACACCTATTTAAATTCGACCAACTTTTACTACGACATACTTCTCCTTGCGACCAACTCCCGCTTTGACCGGATCACTTTTAATCCAACTTGATAATAAAAAAAAATTCTCAGTCTAAAGACTTATAATATGAAAAAAAAATTTCACCGACGGTAATTCAAATAAACTATGACACAACTATATTATGACAAAATCACAATATCATATAACCAAATATTAAGGAAGACTTGTGTCCATCATTTGCGGATAAAAGCTCAAACTTTTACATGGTGAAATATTTAGGGATTCTTTGTGACTTTCACTAAATGGTAAATGTAAACAACATTTACTCAAGTAAATTTCAAGAAGATGTGTAGCATAAATAAGACCAGCATTCAACCATAAATATGGATATATATATATTGGTGGCATATCAAAGAACTATTGCAGCAAATACAAACTTGAAAATTTACAAGGATGTTTCACCTTTTACAGAACTTCGGCTCTCGGAACACATTCCTAAACACACATTCGTTGTAATGATGTATCGCATACCAGTTATCTTCCTAGGTGGTCTAATTGGTCCCACAAAGTCAACAGTCCATTTATCAAATGGCTGCAGCGTCACATGAGGTACCAATGAAATATTATCCCTCCTTAATAGTTTTCCAGTTCTTTGACAGACATCGCAAGTCCACACATAAAATTTCACATCATTATGGAGAGTGGAACACCAAAAACCTGTGCAGAGCACCTTCCTTGCAGTAGAGAAACCTCCATAGTGTCCATCGACAACTTACGATCAGTATGCCTTTACGGATATATGCCCTTTTTCATGTGGTAGGACACATTGCCTTAAGATCTCATCTGGTCTGCGCTCATAGATTTGTTTAGCGATTAACTGGAAATCCATAGAATTAACAACCAACTACCTCTTTTGACTCATAGTAAGCTATGCTAGTGTTTTTCCCATAGCCAAAAAATAAATTTTGTTTCATGATAGTCATCAACCATTTCAACTCTAAATGGTTGTGCATCTAGAAACCCATCTTCAATGTTTTTTGGTTCCTCACCTATCTCAATTTAGGATAAATTATCTGGTATAGCATTTAAGCGACCCATCTTCATAATGATCTCAAAATCAAAATCCTAAAAAAGAAGTAGCCAGTGGTATATCTGCCCCCCCCAACACAGGATTATTGACAAAGTATTCCAAGGTAGAATGGTCTATGAACATCTTGAAATAACCGTCCAATAGGTAATGGAAAAATTTATGTAGTGCATATACCATCTCCATACCTTCCCTCTCTTCATATGATAGCTTCTGACTAGCGAAAGAAATCGAGTGAATAAGATCTCCTTCCCCTGGATATGCCAACAGCACTCACAGTGCAATTGACGCTTCATCCACATGGACATGCAAATCCTTATTCAATAAAGAAAAACTGGTATTGGTGTAGAATCCATCTTATCCTTAGGCATATCAAATTTTTCTTGACACTCCTGACTCCATACAAAGACCGCATCCTTCTTCAGTGAGCACTCCATAGGAGCTGTGATCGCAGCATAAACACGAATGAACTTGTGGTAGTATCATGTGTGTCTAAGTGTTGCTCTAACTCATTTCACATTTGTAGGTGGCAACAAGCTCAAAATCAACACAATATTTGTGGGGTCAACCAATAGTCCTTGTTTGCAAACATTATGTCCAAACAACATCCCAAAAGGTGCGTAGAAAATAGACTTGTTTGAGTTCAACGTGATCATATGTTGTTGAAAACACTCCAGTATCAGTCGGAGGATCTCCAGGTCGTTCGTGATCAATATGGAAATCGTCCAGTCATCTATATAAACCTCCAGAAATGTTTAAATAAATTCCTTGAATGTAGCGATAACAATTTGGGAGAATATCATGGGCGCATTCTTTAGTCTGAAGGGCATCATAGTGTACTGAAAACATCTCCATTCAGTAAAAAAGTTTGTCTTGTGGAGATATTCCTTTGCGATCTTAATTTGGTTATAGACAGAAAAACCATCCATGAATGAATATATTTCTTGACTGCCCACTCCTTCTAACAACTCATAAGTGAATGGTGTCGGAAATGGATCATGCAAACATGCATCATTCAATTTTCTAAGGTCTACAAAAATATGAACCTAACCTGTCTTATTTTATTGCATGACCATGGGGTTGATCCATTTTGATTCCTCAACCAGATCTATTATGGCAGCATCCAGCATTCTATTGCGCTCATCTTTGACCCTCTCCTTGTGTCACGGATTCAAGTGATCCATCCATTGTTTTACTGGTTTTGCATCGGGATCCAAGAGGATCATCATCTCTCCTAGATCTCCTAATATTCCCCTCATCTCAAAAAAATTGGTAGGAAACAAATCTTGGAATTCATGCAACATATCTATGATCTTTTCCATGGTTTCTTTGTCCTAGAATTCCCCAACATTTGCAAACTTTTGGTTCTCCTCCGTCCCAATGTTGATCTTCCTAATTTTTAATGGTTGATTCATCGGATCAGTTGGTACATCAGGTGCTATTACATCCTGACTCCCTTCTGTTTCTAGAATATTGACGTTCCACAGATCATCACCATCTGCATGGACCCACTTATCCTTCATTCAAGATGCCCACAAGGTGTGACACTCAATCATGTGATCACCATGGTTATTCCTCCCATCGTACCTTGTAGCATGGTACTCTTATACGTTGTTAAAGAGAACTGTGATCAATCTTAAAGACTACGACCATCTAGTGATAGACTTCTTATGGCTAGCCCACCATTGTACTGAAGTGTCCTTCAATGCTTCATCCAATGCCAACAACTACTGCAGTTCTGAAACCTTATTCTCGATCACGACTCAGTACAACGACTAAGTAATCAAGACACACTCGCGATACCTCATCCATGTGATTCTTCTAGTTATCTAAAGAATTATTAGAGTTTGAAGACGTAGATATGGATCTGCACCAACCAAGTTCCCTACCGATAGTTTGATGGATGTAATCTTAGGAAATGTTAAATGCATGATCCCATCCTCTTATAGGTTCTTCCTTCACTTGGATCCATCGGAGCTATGAATCTGATTTCTTAATTTTCAAAGGCCATCATGCAATTCCTAAAAGTAATCAATGCCAAGCTGTCACTAGCCCATCCAATCCCCAACAATGTGGTATAGGATCCTCTTCCATCAACAACAACGATAACATAAAAAATAGCATTAGTATTCATCCCTTCAACTTCCACTGCAAGGCACATAACTCACCCAATCTTTGTTACTCTGGATTGGTTATCTAGTTGCATTTATACGCCAGACCAAACCAACTATGGGCTCCCCATATTTTTCCATGTCTTCCTTGTTAGAATATTGACGCCTGATCCTAGATCTAAGAGGATTGAATCTACCTCGTAGTCAACAATATGAATATTCATGTGAATCTATTTTCCTTTATTATTCTTATGTAAATAGTTCGCCGTGGCCTCTTTTTGTCCCTTGTCTAGTCGATTTAACATACTATAAATCTTGATAAGAGCATTAGGACCTTTTTCTAGCAACAAGCAACTTTCTAAGAAGTTCTGCAAGGTACCATGCTATCATGACGGTTCTACTATCGAAGTTGAATCAAAAGAAGTTGGAATTTCATAAATAGGTAACTTACCCGTATCTCTTCTTATCACATCACGCATTTCAACGAATGTCTCTTTCTTAGGATCGACATTTAACTGCACCTTCTTCTTTCTAGCCAACTAGATTTGTGTAAATGATCTATCTTCTCCCGTACTTGTACCTCCACAGGTAATGACAACAACATCAGTATCCTACATTATGGGTTCTAATGATATTGTTGAAACTATGAGTCCTTAATTATGGTTCAATGATAGATTCATAGGTTGGTTCACATTCTGATTTTCATTCTGGTTCTGATTTTGATTCTGTAACTAGTTCTGGTTCTACAACTGTGGAACATTCCCCGCCTGCCACCTCATGATTAGTTGTGGACAGTTCTTAATAGTGTGGTCAAAATCGATACAATAAGTACATTGTTCTTGTAACTGCGGGAAATCTCTCTAATAATATCCCAGCAATTCACAATTATAACATTGCACTGGTTCGTGACCTCGTCCACCTCCTTGATGAAAGCCTCCAGCTCTTCCTCCATGGAATTCTCTGTGGAATCCTCCTTGCTGCTGATACTGCGGTTGATTGAATTGTTGCTGCAAGGGATTCGACTGCTACTAAACATAATGTTATCATTGAACATACTATGGATGTTGTGGTGCCATCTGCATCTGATTGTACTGTGGTTGTGGTAGAAACTGTAGTTGTGCTTGCAGCTGTGGTACAAACTGCATCTACGGTTTTAGCGCAAATTGCATTTGTGGTTGAGGCAGTGGTACAAACTATGGTTTCGGTGGTGGTTATACCACCTATGATGATTGTTGTGGTTGCTGCAGCCCTGTATGATCCTCTCCCTTCACGTAATACATGTCCATTTTTCTGTCCTAGAGTAGATCATATGCGTGACAATCCTTATCTTTATGCTCAACCGATCGACAAAATGTGTAGTACAAATTTGTTGGCTTCATAACCATCTTTTGCATTTATCCACAATATTCATGACAATATCCAAAAAATTGGCTGATACAACACCATGGCATGTCATTGCAACTCAATGGGTTTGGAGCTCCCGACAATAGGTATTTGCGAAAGTCCGACAAATTATCCTTATGATTTCCTTCTTCGTAACATCGAGTACACCACACTTACTCGTGATGATATTTTCCTTTATTTATTTCTTGAAACTCAAGGATCAGATTCTCCAACTGTGTCTCAATCTGGTTCATAGCGACTGCATTCTTGACAACAGGTGAAGCTTCTAACTTCATCGCAATCTCTAGAGCCTCGCTCCATGTTGCAATCTGTTGTTGCATCAATGGTAGCCTGATATGAGATAATAACATAATGATGAACCATTTCTTATGCTAAATATCACTCATATCAAAGCTGACTCATGCCATGAGCATCTTAAACCTCTGATCAAAATCCCGAATAGTTTCATTTGGATACTTCTTAATCTCCTTCTATTCCTGTATATGTTGTGCCTTGGATTTCATTTTTTTGAATTCTTCAATCAATCCTTTTCTAACTTCATCCAATGTTTTTGCTGGGTCCCCTATAGGAACTTGTACAAATTTCATGAACCAATCCAGTGTGCAACCTTGAAGGGTCATCACCAACTAGCCTTTCTTGACCTCATCATGTGTAGTTTGTTTGACAGTCCACACTCCTTCACACAAGAACCAGTATTGCTCGAGATCCTCAGTCTCATTTCAATGGAAAAGGGATAACTTTGCATCATCTCCCTCCATCCCTAGAATTCTTCCTAAAGTTGATGATCCACTACTATTAGAGTGTTCTTGACACATCAAACAAGGCATTGTCGAACTCATGTTTCTTCTTGAGTGTGGCATAGTACACGGAGGTGTGGGTATGTTCTCACTCTCAGTTAGCCTTTCCTTGGGCTCAAGCTTATCCTAGTCTTCTCCTTCATCATTTTAGGGTCGCTTTGTTTTCGTGGTCTTCCTTCATGAACTTGCGTCTCAGTCTCAACTAGACTCTCTCCTATCCTCTGCCTCTTCTCTTTTTGAAACCTTGATCCTCCTCTTGTAATACCACTTCGTTCATTGGATTCCCTCACAATCCCATCATAACATCCAACCATCTACCCTGAATCATTCCATCCAACCCTCGTCTCCACGATACCCACAGCCTCTGCACACCAGAGTTCTACTAAGAGAAATTCATCTTCAATATGACTTTTTCTCATATGAACATCTTAATACAATTGCAAATAGAACATGAAACTACCTCTTGGCTCGTTAAAAAATTCCCTTTCTTCTTGGCTATAGGATTTAACTATGTGAAGCGTGAACTTAATGATACAAGCTTCTAAGATACTGTCAATACATGATTCAAAAACCCTTGACTCTTTGTTGTCTACTTCCTACAACTGCTAGATAAGTTTTGTAGTCCATCCATTTCATTCACCTCCTTGGAAATCTATCTTCTGATATGTCGATCATGCCAACCACTCATAAAATTCGATTGGAAATTTAGAGAAAAGTACTCATGTAGACCGTCATGCATATACTCTTCCATCCACTTATCCCTTATTAGTATAGGGTTCTGATTATTTTTCTCATCAAACTCTTGTATCTTTTGGTCAAACCAATATTATATTTACGGTCTCGTTAGATGCCACACCAGGTCTTCCCTCCTCTTCACGTTATTTACAGGAAATGGAACCATTTTTTGACAGAAAACTTGTCGACAAGGGTTCGCTCTCTATCGACACCCAAACCACCGCAATATCCTTGAGCACGGACCCAGACATGTTTTATCCCATCTGGAAACACCTGCAGAGAATATGAAGTCTCACCTGAGATGTTCGAGGGAGAGCTGATGGAACCAAGTTTTCGAGGTATGAAGGAGGATCATGTGTCTACTTATCAATTCAACGCAACATTATTTAATAGATCTAGTTATCCATATTATGCATTACCATAATCATGTCTCATTAACATAACTGAATCACATAAAACTATAGATGTGCAATAGATCTAGCAGTGTACTATCATTCATCTTATCACATCATTCATAGATACACATTAGATTCACATTTGGATCACACAAAACAAGAAAATAGGAAAATAGGAAAAGACACACTAATTCTGCTTAATCTCTGTCATGTCATATTAACCTTCGCAACAAAACACAAAGTCTCTAAAATAGTTCTTTAGCTCACATACACATATCCAAAAAGTCCCAAGCAGATAATTCTAAGAAAAATGTGTAAAAATCCAACGGAATAAGACTTAACACTTGCAATTCTACATCTATTCATAGGCTTGTTCCTTTACATTGGTGGTCTACTTAACCAACTTCTTAACTACTTCTTAATATAATTTACAACATAGTGCCCAAAATCCACATAATTCCATCCAAAAATACAAAATATGACCAAAATACATAAAATATTGTAAATTTGACTTGCATGTCATTTTCCACCTTACACGACATCTTTGACCTTGCACAACATCCATGATGTTGCATAGCTAACTTACCCCAAAACTGCCTTCTAACAGGGGTGTTTCTTCAAGTCCCATGACACAACACCTATGCCAAAATCAAATGTGTACCTAGATGTTCTCCTCCTATCATCTGTCCTGCCTCCATTGGCATTGCCAGTGTATCCAATGAGTTTAAAATTTTCTGAGGTGGAAAACATTATGCCAAGGTCCTTTGTGCCACTTACATATCTCATAATTATCTTGCCTTATTTTCAATGATATTTTTTTCATGAATCCATGAATCTTGAGATCAAACTTACTTCATACCTGATGTCATTAGAGGAAATTTGGGGTCTAAAATGGGCCTTATAAGAAAATGTGCTAAAATAAGTTTTTGTGAGTTGGAATTCAAGAACCAATAGAATTTCAATAAAATAAGTCAACCATAATGGTTGAATTGACATATTTGTCATTAAAAAAAACTACTTTTTTTTTGTTCATATTTTCGACATATCTCATTGTGTTTTTACTCAAATTTAGATCGAGAGAGCTCGTTGGATGCGGAATTTGATTCTGCATCCAATGAGTACCCACACTACATACTTTTGACGGACCTCTCTACCCCAAAAACAAGAAATACCTGAAAAAACATGATGATGATGTCATCGTCACATTTTTTCAGGTATTTCTTGTTTTTGGAGTAGAGGGGTCTATAAAAAGTATGCAGTGTGGGTACTAGTTGGATGTGGAATCAAATTCCACACCCAACGAGCTCTCCCGATCGAAATTTGAGTAAAAACATAGGGAGATATGTCAAAAATACGAACACAAAAAGTAGTTTTTTTCTTTCTTCCTCCAAAATTAATCAATATTATTTTATTATTTTAACTATTATTTTATTTTTTTCCTTAGGAGTCCCATTTTAGACCCCAAAATTCCTCTAATTCTTTTCTTATCGTTGTTAAATACATAAGGATACCAACAAGCCTTTTAAACAACATAGGGTCTGCAATCGATCCATCATCATCCTTGCTCAATTTTAAACCTCTTCTTACTGGGATGGGGATATCTTACAATTAGACATGCTGAATATTTTTAAATCTGCACTTGCATACTTCAAATGTGATATGAAAATACCACTTTCATACTGCTAGACTTCAATACCCAGAAAAAAATTCATAATGCCCCAAATTGGTCATTTCAAATTCACTTTCCATGACTATTTTGAAATCCTTTATGCCAAAAGCTGAAACAATATTAAATCATCTCCATAAAGGAAGACAATTAACATGTTACCTTTCTCATTCACTTTGGTGTAAAACATCGGTTCACTTTCACTTCTATGAAATCCATTTTGGAAGAGATAAGAATCAATGCGACTGTACCAAGCTCTTAGAGCTTGGTTCAAACAATAGAGTTCCTTTTTCATCATGTATAATTTTTTCTATTGTCTTGGAACTTCATAGCATTGTGGTTGTTCCACATATACTTCCTCCTCCACATAGCCATTCAAAAATATCGATTTAACATCCATTTCATAAACAAGCCATTTTTTTGTCCAGCAATGGGAAAAACCATTCTAACTGTATACATGCATGTAATAGGTGCAAAATTTTCATTGAAATCTATGCTGAGATGCTGTGTGAACCCTCTTGCAACCATTCTTTCATTGTGCTTCTACAAATTCCCATCAACATCTTCCTTGGTCTTCTAAACCCATTTGACGTTGATTACATATTTATCATTTGGCACATCAACCAACTCCCATGTATGGTTCTTCTCAATGCACTCTATTTCTTCATCCATGGCTTATTCCCATACTTCTTCTTCGACAACTTCCTCAAATGTTAGTATATCATTTATTTGAAAAAATAATGCAAAGAGAGAGAATTCATTTGGTGTACCGGCTCCATATTTTTCATGCAAACTTCTTGTCTTCATTAGATATATTGATGTTGACCTCGACGAACTGCTTGATGGATTCTATTGTCTTGTTGGTGTGCTTGTTGGCGTAGCTTCACCTGTGGATTTTTTCGACGTTCTTTTTGTTGAATCATGTCACAATGTTAAGGGAGTCGATGGTAGTGGGACTGGTTGACTTACATGTGGTAGTTGAACCACTTCTTCTATCAAGTCACCATGCTCAACATTCTACACAATATTGACAGTATTGTCAATGGTTCCATCCCATGATTCATTCTCGAAAAATTGAACATTGCGACTGATGATTACCTTCCTTGCGAAAGGGTCATACAACTTGTATGATTTTGTGTCTTCAGAGTATCCAACAAAAATACATTTATGTCCCTTGTTTTCTAGTTTCTTTCTTAGCTCATTTGGAACGTGAGCATATGCGACACAACCAAATAATTTTAAATAAGAAACACTGTGATTCAACCCTGTCCATGCTTCTTGAGGAACTTTGTTCTTCACACTCTTTTTACAACATCGATTCATAATATATACAACAGTTGTGACTGCTCTAACCCCATATTCATTTTGCAACAGCTTGGATTCCTTCATGCTGCATGCCATATCCATAATTGTTCCTTTCTTTCTCTCTCTAGGTGAATTTACAAACATCCTCGAAAGTTGGACATTAATTTCTCAATTGACTTTGTCCCTAGCATTGTACGATTGTCTAAAAGTCTTTACAAAATGTATAACTATGATTCACAAAGATGGATTACAAGAACATAAGGCAAAGGAAATATATGAATTATATTAGTTTTATGATGATCAGATTCTTATTTATAAAATTAGAATGTGTAGCCTCAAATCTTCAAAGTCGAGAAATATTATCATAAATGACATATATAAGATACCTTATTTTAGCCATCCAAACTTCCATAATATTATTGCTGCAAGAATAAAGCATTACTCTTTCCTTGGGATTATGAAATACAATAATAAATACATTGATAAATATCTGGCATGTTAGTAGGTCAAGGTTGAGCATCATCATATGGTTGGATTGTTTCCATGTATTCCACTTTTAGAATGGAAATAGTATTTAGTCAGAATGGATTTGATTGGATTTGATTACTAGGATACCAATGATAATCACATGATATGATTCAATCATGGTTGTAGGGGATAAATTAACCAATGCAACTCATTTTAATCCCTGTCGATCTACTAATAAGGTTGTTGAACTAGGAAAAATATTCATGAAAGAGATCTTCATATTACGCCAAGTACTCAAGTCCATTATTTCTGATACGGATACAAAAGTTCATTTCCAATTTATGGAAGAATATTTTTGAATGCTTGGGTAGCATGTTGAATTTAAGTATTTCCTTTCCATCAGCAAATAGGTGGGAAAATTGAAAGAGTGTATTGAGCGATCTAATACATGCATCGCATGTGTGTGATGGATAAACCATCCCAGTGGGAAGATCACTTACACTTGGTGGATTTTGCATAAACAACGAGCAACATGCATCGTTGGGAATGAACCTATTTGAGGCATTCTATGGAAGAAGATGAAGTGCTTAGTGAGATAGAATATTTCAATAAGTAGTTGTACTTGGGGAGAAATTTTTCAAGGAGACAGAACACAAAATTTGAAACAATTTGAAGGTGTCCCAAGACATGAAAAAAATCACATATAAAAAAAATAACGCTCAAACAATTCAGTGTACAACGTCATATCTTTGTTAGAGTAAAGTCAAGGAATACATCTTTGACATTTGGAAGTTCAAAAAATCTTGCACCTAGATATTGTGTCTCAATTAAAGTCTTTGATAGGATAGTTCTAGTTGCATATAGACTCTACACTTTATGGTCGAATGCTAGTTTTATTTATGCCACATGTCTTCTTCATATTTACTTGAGTAAATGTTGTTTACATTTACCATTTAGTGAAAGTCACAAAGAATCCCTAAATATTTCACCGTGTAAAAGTTTGAGTTTTTATCCGCAAATGATGGGCACAAATCTTCATTAATATTTGGTTATATGATATTGTGAGTCTATCGTAATATAGTTGTGTCATAGTTTATTGAAGTTACCATTGGTGAAAAATGCTTTTCGTATTATAAGTCTTTACACTAAGAAATATTTTTTTACTATTAAGTTGGAATAAAAGTGATCATGGTTAATCCACTCGTAATGGAGATCCAAGGTTCGTAAAGCTATTAACCCTAGGTCTATTTGAGGAGACAAATAGGATCAAAAAGATATTATCCTTAGGTCTATTTGGTGTGACACAACAAGCCCTTTGATTCCCAAAAAAAAATCAAGCCCTTTTTTTTCATTTGAGGTGAAACCACGGCTCTCCTTCTTATTTTTCATTTCCATGGGTGGATATTCAGCACTCTTAAACAATGAGGACACTTAAAATTCCATAACTTGATAGTTGTAATTTCTATTTTAAAAATTCTGACCAAATTATGATATTCTGAGTCTGTCATAATATAGTTGTGTCATAGTTTATTTGAAGTTACCATCGGTGAAAAATGTTTTTCATATTATAAGTCTTTAGATTAAGAAATAGTTTTTTATTATTAAGTTAGAATAAAACCGATCCAGTCAAAGCGGGATTTGGTCTAAACCAGAAGTATGTCGGGGTAAAACTTGGTCAAAGTTAAGTAGGTTTCGGTCGAGGTAAAAGTGAAAAGTTCGTAAAAAGTGTCTCCACCAAAAAATGAAAGTTGTGTCCTGTCATAGATAAGTTAGATGCAGTAAAAATATATCACACTAAATGAAAATCATAGTAAAATTTAGTCATAGTAAACCCGGGTGGCAGTAAATTTCGGTTGCAATTATTTTGGTGGCAAGTATTTTCTTTGAAGTAGAAAGGTGGGGTTTCCATATTAGTGTGTTACATCCCTAAAATTCAAAAGGAAAAAGTAAAGAAATTTCTTGCTACGTGATAACTCAAGTTAGTAATCACAACCGTAATCCATCTCCACCAAGATCTGGTATTAGAGTAGGATTAGGAAAGAATCCATGTCTTAAAGTAATTTTCTAAGGAAAATAGAAATGGCTTCCACTTTGGGTACACACATGTCAAGCTTGCAAAATTCAATCTTCTCGGGAAATAATTATGAATAATGGTCTATAACAATGAAGGCCTTGTTCAGAGGTCAAGATGTATGGGATATAGTCTTGAATGGTTATGCAAAATCAGCAAATCAAGTGACATATAACAATCTCACACAAACTGAGAAAGATTCCCTAAGGGAACAGGGAGAGAAAGACGGAAAGGTTTAGTTATACATACATCAATCCATGCATGAAAGAATACTCCCAAGAGTAGCAGCAACCGATACCGCTAAGAAGGCATGGGACACATTGGAAATCGCCTATCAAGGCTTGGACAAGGTAAAAAATTCTAAGTTTCAGATTTGTAAAAGAGGTTTTAAATCTCTGTCAATGAAAGATATAGATTCAGTAGACTCATTCTACACTAGATTTGTTGCCTTGATAAATCTACTAAAATATCATGGAAAAAATACATAATACATAAGAGTTGTTGAAAAAGTTTCTACAATTCTTCCCCAAAAATTTCAATCCTTGGTTGTGACCCTGGAAGAATACAAATACATGTCGCAGTTTACCATTGATGAGTTACAAGCTTCACTCATCAATCAAGAACATAGAATCAACAGATCAAACACATTATTAGAAGGTGAATTTACAACACAGTCATCCATAAGTCGTGGAAGAGGCAGGGAGAGATATAATTCTAGAGGTAGAGGAAGATGTTTTTCCATAGGAGGGTGCATCATCAATCCCGCAAATTTCATCGGTAGAGGACATAATCAGAACTCGAGAAAGCCAAGTGCTCATAGGTTTGAAAAGTAAAAAATTAAATGTCATTATTGCAAGAAATTTGGTCACTATGCACATGAATGTAGAAGAAACAGTATGACCAAGGAAGGAAAAATCAAAACAAGTCGAGCAACACCATCACTTCATCGATCAAAATGTTGTTGGCATGCACATCCCCGATTGAGTGCAATGTTGTCCAAGAATGTCCATACAGCATATGGTATTTAGATTCAGGCTGTAGAAATCATATGGCTGGTAATTTAAATTTGTTTTCCAGTCTAGATAAATTAGTTCAAATTGATGTCGTACTTGGAAATAATGTCCAAGTCATTGTTTTGGGAAAAGGTACTATTGGTATTCTAACCAAATGGGGGGAGAAAAACTTTATACCTAATGTTTATCATGTCAAAGGTCTGAAACATAATTTGTTGAGTATTGGACAACTGATACAAAAAGGTTATAGCATCTACATAGAATACAATCACTATGTGATTAAAGACATACGTCCAAGCATCCAGTTGATAGAAAAAAGTGCCAATGACAAGCAATCTCTTGTTTCCTTTGAGAATAATTCCAAATATGAAAGGAAATACAAATACAAGAGTTTCATTTAAGGCAGAAAGAAAAGAAGAAGGCAAGCAGTGCAACAAGAAAGAAAAAGACAATGCTAATTTTTAAGTAGCAATTCAAACAAAAGTTCATGATGATTCTTGGCAATGGAATTTCAGATTTGGATATCTGAATTTTGGTGGGATGAAGCTATTGCACATGAAGAATGTGGTAAAAGGATTTCCATTGATTGAAAAACTAGAGAGAGTTTGTGAAGGCTGCACTTTTGTAAGCAACATAGAGAGACTTTTCCAATCAGAATATCATATAGAGCATGCACACCACGTGAGATTATGCATTCCGGTATTTGTGGCCCAATGTAAACTTTATACATGGGTGGATGCAATTATTTTCTTACCTTTATTGATGATTAATCAAGAAAAACATGGGTATATTTTCTAAAACATAAATCTAATGCATTTAGTTGTTTTTAGAAGTTCAAAGCACTCATGGAGAACTAGATTGGACATCACATCAAAATATTAAGGGCAAACAAAGGCACCAGATATGTCTCAAATGATTTTATAAATTTATGTCAGCCACCCATTAAAATTCTGCTATCTATTAGTTGGGAGCAGTTATTGCTGAGTAGTGGTGGGTGTGGCAGGACTGTCAATCCTTGCCCACGTGCCCACTCCACCAGCGGACTCTTCCTCTTCACATCGCTTGGGGTGGGAAAAGCATTCTCCCCACTCTTCCAAGACAGAGGGTTCTCTTCACACGCAGGCAGGGGATCTCTGTGGTTACCCTCACGCAGGAAGTTGAATGGTTCCCCACTTTTTGTTGGATGATGGGGGTTCGTTGATATTTTTCCTCATTGCTTTGTTCTTCCTTCCTCGGGGATTTGTCCCGTTCACTCTCCTCATGATTTCCTTGTCGTTTTGCTGAATCCTCACACAGATGCTGGAAATGCGATGTTTTTCCTCACGTAGGGCTTGGGGACTGTGATCTCACATGGCGAGCTGAAAGGTTAGCCTAAGAGGCACGCTTCTACTGTGTGTATGCTTCCCTGTCAATGCTGGGAATCCATCTTCTTCCCCTTTGCAGACTCTACAAGACTCTCATTGTTTCCTTATGATATTGTGGTTTGTGTTTATGTCTTTCCTTTGTCTACGATTGAGAATCGGGCTTCTCCCCTGTTTTGGGTCTGTGTAATGTTGCCATCGTTTTCATTGTGAGTTTGGGGATGTTGTCTTCCCCCTGGGTTTTGGTTGCTTCGTGATTGCTGAGGTTGCAAAATTATTTTGGGATTGTTGCTGAGTTGTTTTGGCCACACTAGGGCCAAGAACAACTCTGAAGCATTGTTTGACCTGCACTATATTCCACCTTTTTGTTGGGGTTGTCACCCTGTTGTCTTTACCTCCTTCACAGAGCTGTGAACTGTTGTTTTACTACATTATGTAGTGTTTGGTATTCAAACTATTGAGAATAGGATTAGAGGCTGGGTATGCTTGAGAAACTGGTGTTTGGAGCCACTCAGACAGAGTGGGACTACTATCTTTCTTCTCCATAACCCTTGAAGAATATTGGAAAGGGAAGTCAGGGCCTGAGGGAATGTGAAACAGAGAAAGGACTGATTCCTGATTTTAGGTGTGCGGATGTCTTAGAGGTCAGGGTTAACTCTAGGGTAGGAACCTTTAACTCTCTATTGAGACCACCATCTTAGCATTTAGCCTTTCCTAGCTCCTTGACATCCTATTAAACCCTACTATGTGGGATTGGCTGATTTGTGTACCTTTGCTACGTGTAAGCTTACTTTGACCCTTACTCCTTGAGGAATCATGCCCAACTCAGGGGTGGTAGTGTTGCTAAAAGATTGATGAGCATGCTGGCCTATGGTTGGGTGGAACATTGCAGCGACGTAGCTGGTTGAGGGATGAGTCCTTTTTAAGATGAGTATTCTTAACTACTTTGTCTCTGCATTTATATTTATTGAATAATGAATATGATGAACATGTGGTATGCTTCAATGAATGAATGTTTGCTTCCGCTATGCATGTGAAGGTTTATGCATATTAGCATGTTTTATGTTTTAAGTTTTTATTTCAGCACTATATGCCTGTTCATCATGGGGCTATTTTCCCATCTGTTTGGTGATAGTAGCGTCCTCTTCGCCAGTCAGAGGGTCAGGGACATTACAGTATGGTATCAGAGGTAAAGGTTGCAGCATGGGCCCAAATGGGCTATGAAGATGCAGTGATAGAGATTATGTTGTAGCACTTGGGCCTCAGAGAGTAATGATAAACAGTTAATAGAGGCAGGTTTCTTACTACCCAGTAGAAACCAGGAAAAATGGGTGAAGACAAAGAAGGAAAATTCAAAAAATTTGCTAAGTGTTTTGGGCATTGGCACATCGAAACACATAGACAGATGGATCATCGATTCTTAGTTGGTTGAGAACCACCATTGCATATGGCTAGACCACTATCCTTCCGAAGGATAGAGCCCCTCACCATCGATGGCGCAGAATTTTTGAAAATTTTCTAAGTGTTGACTTCGTCAGCCATCAGAGCATGTTAGTTGTGGAGATCGTTGATGAAAATTGGAAGGAATTAGACGATCTTGCGCCACCGTTGTGGATAGCTAGAGGACTATCATTCCGACAGATAGAGCCTGCAACCACTGACACTGCAGAGGAAGAAGTTTCAACAGCTGACCCAGTAGAGAAAGTTCAAAAAAAAATTCTAAGGACCGAAATCATCGGCCATTGGAAGACGATAGTGGTTCATGCGCCCGTCGTTGCGAAATCCTAGAGAACTAGTCTTTCGACAGGAAAAGTTTCGACTGTGGATGCCGATCAAGTTATGCTTCAATTCATCTATCAGAAATCATTAGCAGATTGGGCTACTGATCGGGAAAAGATCAAAGATGATAAGTCGTTGCTGCGGCTTCTGAGGGAACTATTCTGCCAATGCATTAGTCTTCCACTCATCGATGCCGAGTTGTTAGTGAATTATGGTTCCGATAAGGAAGGTAGAGGAAGTTTTTGCATCGCTGGAGAATAAGAGACAGTTGAGCTGATGAAGCGGTGGAAAAGAAGACTAAAGAGAAAAATTTCAAATTTTTTTCTAAGTCGTAGAATCATCGGTCATCGGTGATGGTTAGTTGATCACATCGCTGATGATTATGTGATTCAATTGTCGATGAGTTACATCGGATAAAGTTAGTTGATCAAACATCCGCCATTGCGGCCATATAAAGAACTAATAACCCGATGTTCTTCGAGTGCCGATGCAACAAAATCCTAGTCGCTTCGACCGTTGACAAAGTCATGAGCTGTGGAAGATATGGTTTGATTGTGGGCCACCATTGCAAAAGCTGAAGGGACTAACCGTCCGATGGTAAGGGCACTCAGCTGCCGATGCAACAGGTTAGTCTATGCTATCATAAATGAAGTTCGGATGAATAGACAATACTACGGATGAAAATAGACCAAGGAATCGCTAATGAATCTCAGAACAATAGACGAGCAACTCGCCAATACAGCGGAAGAAATTAGAGGTTTCAGCCGTCGAAATGCCGAAAGATTAGTAAGGAGAGGACCCGATGAACAATCGGTTTTCTCGCTGATGCAAATCGGAAGTCTAGTCATTTTGCTCACCATAATGCCAAAGAAAAATAAAGGAACATACCGTCGATGAGCTAGGTGTTTTGACCACCGAAGCATCAGAAACATAGTTGGGAAGGGACCCGATAGGGAGAAAGAAAATTGGGTTTTTCGGTGGAATTTTTAGCAGTTCCAGCTAATGCTCCAGTAGGCAGTGAATTTCTCATTGGGGTTCTCAGCAGTTTGAGGATTGAAAAGGAAGAAAACCCTAGGTGGCTAGAGTTCGCATTTTAGACCAAATATTCAGTGGTGTGTTTTGCCATCATTTTTTAAATGATGTGGTTTTCACACCTAGAGTCAGAATGAAGCATATGGATAGGCGTTGGAAAGCTTATCTAGCAGTGAACAAGGGAGAGTCACCAGAATCTGAGTGTGGAGCAGCAAAGTACTAAGTGATTGCTTGAAAGAGAAAGGTGCTTC
This sequence comes from Pseudotsuga menziesii, assembly GCA_001517045.1. NCBI lineage: Eukaryota > Viridiplantae > Streptophyta > Pinopsida > Pinales > Pinaceae > Pseudotsuga > Pseudotsuga menziesii. Next base: position 179,193 of record LPNX010819462.1, on the reverse strand, counting down.
TCTCAAGTGGACAAATCTGGGAAATTGCATGCCTAGAGGTAGCAAGACCATGCAGTCAAATTAGTTGTTGTGTGGAAGAGGAGTTCCATGCAAGGATGAGGGACATAAAGAGGGAAGTTTCCTTGCTAATTATAACTACATTTTATAAGTTTTATACATGAAATGTATGAGGATATGCCTTGCATGCATAGGATATTACATGTTGGTAAAAATAGTGAGAATTATACATTTATAATGAACCACTAATGATGATTATTGCATTGATGTTGGCATTAGTGGAAAAACCAACGACAACATGAACATGGCTGAATATGTTGCTGATGCTAACGAATGTGACTAGCAACCCTATGGAGAAAGGGATAAGGCAACAAGTCTAGAATCAAAAGTTGGTGAGCAAATTCTGCAATCTCCTACAAAGGACCAACCAAACTGGTAATGTCAAGGGTGTAAGTAGGATCCATGAAGGTAAGAGCTTAATTATGACAATTGCTTGGAGTGGTAAAGGTAAGAGATCTCATTCCTATATTATGTTGCTATGGGCTTAGTAGCCCGAAGAAAGTAAGCATTGATGATCTTGATTATAGTAATGCATCCTATATGAAGTATTCATGGTTAGGCCATGCATGGTATGTTTGAATGCATAGTATTCCTGAATCAATGCAAGGTAGCATTGAGTGTATATGCATTAAAATATTTCATAAATCTTGTAGCTATGCATTGAATGGATGCATATGAATGGTGCGAGTAAATGATTACCTAAGTATGGGTGCAAATGTTGTGATGCATTGCATGAATGCCTTAAGATAGTGCATGTGATATTATGAATAACTAATGGCTGAAATGATGAATTGATGACAATTCTGGAACCATTTCAAGAGCTTTTATGAATGCAGGATAGTAAGTGCATGAAGAAGGTAGTCATGATCGACTGGCTACCAGAAATACTCTATGGAAGGGCAAGGTGGTACAAATGATACGCTTGTGAAGTAAGGAGTATCTAAACGTTTCATTTAAATTACATGAATGATGTGATTGTACCTTGTAATCTAAAGTATGATAATGATTGTGTGAAGTAAATGAGTTTTGGTAATATTGATACGATTAATAGATGGAAGTATTGGAATTTTACAAATTATGAAAATGCTTTAGTGATTGTTGCAGCAATGAAAAGGTTATATGCATCAAGACTTACCAAGTGTTTGGCTGATTAAAGTTTAGGTTTCAGGTAGATTGTTTGGAGCATGAAAATGAGAGTAAGACCATGATAAATGCCAGAAATCTACCATGTGAAAGAACCAAACCTCATGAGGAGAGTCTCATGGTCGTGAAACTAGAGTTGTCAAATTTGAATTTTTGAATTTCGGTTTTGAGAAATTGCTGACAACTACTAATCATTATTGGCTTGCATAGGATTGTGTCAAGAGGGTGCAATGAAAGTGGGTGTTCATGTTATGAAGCATAGAATTATAATGGGCATAATGGTGTTGTTTACAAGAGACCCACAAATGAGGATCACCTCATTTCCAAGCAAATCAATTTCTATAGTAAATCGAGTTGCAAATTCTCATTGAATTTAATTAATAATGTTATTGCTTGGTTATGGAACAATCAAATTTGGATTGTATTATCAGATAATGACTGACTGTTTGGCTATTTGATGAATGTGCCAGGGGTACACACTACAGGAAGATCATGTGTGCTGACCTACAGGAGCCAAAATTCATGGGAAGGTTTTCCCTTATCTTGGAATGGATTTCGGGTGAAACTCCATTGGACATTTCAGGAATGTCTCATCTACACTACATTTTTGGTAAGAAACATGAGTGAGATGGTATAGGTTATGTCGGTAAGACATGTGTGGATACGAGGTGTAAAGAGGAATTGGGATGGCAAACCAAGGGACTGTCAACTCAGAGAAAGGGAGCCCCCACTCCTCCTTAATGAAGGAAAACTGCTTCGGCAAATGGATAAGTTCTGTGACCCTAGCTAAGAAAATGCATGTCAAATTGTTAAATTCAATATGCAGAACGTGTTTTGATTTTATTTCCATTATGACCGATTGATTGAGTATGAATAGGGCCTACATGGCACACACCGGAAAAGGGTGCACACTTTTTCGATGTCGGATCATGAAAGGATTTTTCAATATTGGTTACACCCTAAGGAGTGGATGCATTCCTGGTGTCTCAACACTTGATAGAGAATGATATGAAACATGATTACGGTTTTTAGAGCAATAATGCTAACAAATATGCTTGTATTGTTTGTGTTGTCAAGATAAACAGTTGATTGTACACTGAATGGACAATAGCTTGAGCTTATCCTACCTCCTACAAAAGAACACAGAGAAGGAGACATTCCTAAGGGACTGTCAACTCAGAGAAGGGAGTGGTCTCTTGTGTTGATATAAGTGCATGTGTTATTGTTGATGGCCTGATAAACCCAATGGTGTTGGCTTGGCTGATGATTGGTTGTTGATATAAGTGCAGACGATTGTTGGCGGTCTGATAAACCCAACTGAATGTTGGCTTGATTATGCCTGATATATATATATATAAGGATGTTGTGAAGTAGGCTGCGTGCTGACGTAACATCCAAGTCCATTAGCGATCCCAAGGCTTACAAAGTGAAGCAGGATCCTGTGGACCAATGAGGAAATGCACAATACACATAAGTATTGGATTATTTTGCAATTCTTGCTTATGAATAAGCATGTGTATATGATTTGGTTATGATGTTTTAAGTTCTTGTTTAAGAGATAGAAAATGATGAGAATAAACTAAACATGTGAATTTATTCAATGTCTGAATATAGGTATCGCTGGAAGCGAGGAGTATGAGAGAATCCTAGGGGTGCATGTGGACATGTGACTGTCCTGAAGAGCTCAGAATGAGAAATAATGAAAAGGTGCTAGTGAGACTGTGAAGTTCCTAGCAACCGAGACAAACCATGTGGGGAGGCTCCATGGTTGAGAGGTCTGAAATAGACTGGAGACACTAAGTGTCATGACCAAGAGGGATTGGTCCAGCATTCATGATGAAGTAAAAGAGGCTAAGAGCATGAAAATCCACAACGGTGGTGTGGATTCTAGGATGGAACAAAACAAAGAGGGGAAAAACTCTTGCTGCTCTCTCTTGCCTTTTGATTATATATATACATTTATGCATTGAGAAAATAGAAGGTTGTTGAATGCATGTATGACTAAAAATAGAATGTGTGTATTTGCTTAAAGTAAATTGTGAAAGCTAGAATGGTTAATTTCCTGCCCAAGAATGGACATGAATGATCTCATGTGCCTATTAGGAAGGCATAAGAAATATGAAAGTGTCCTTGATGAGACTTGGACTATCATGCCAATTGGGCAATTAATTGACTGATATTAATGCCTATATTATGCTTGGTCTAATAGAATTTCAATGCTGCATTTCACAAGTGAGAAGGGTGAAATCCAGTGGTGCACATTGATCATGGCAGCAGACCAAAAGTTGCTGGACTTGGCTGGAAGTCTCCTTCAAATGATTTCCAGGACCCAAGAGAATCTTGGAGAGATGCTCAAGATATAGAAAGGGCAGAATGAGATGAACCACCAGATTTTGCAAGACTCTATTGGTTTGCAAAGGGAGGTAGAAATCCTTCTGGGAGAAATCCGTAAAAGCAAGGAAGGCAGATCAATGATGGTACATTCATCCAAGAAATCCACTAAGAAACGATCCAGGCATGAAGACTCAAAGCAAATTGAGCAAGTAAAGATGAAGCAGCCATCGAAATGTTGGAAATGCGGAGGACATCATTTATGCCAAGACTGCCCAATGAGGGAACATAAAAAGGGCAGTAGCCACAAAGTTCCTTGACTTGGGGATGAGCTGAGAACTGAAAACCAGCAAGAGAAGTACGGGGAAGCTGAGGGGCTTGGTCCTGAACGTTCAAAGTAAATAACTGAACAGGGAACAGATCTACAAAATTTTGAAATTTTGATGTGCAAATTGTATATGTATTCCTATGTATTGGAACATCAAGGACACTATTATTCCAAGGGGGAGGGGATTGTAATGCCCTGGTTTTGACCCTGTTTGCATTAAAAAGGTACATGATGTATAATTGTAATTAATCGTGGTGAGGAGCTAAAGGAAAACACCCCACCATCGATTTGGTTGTGTATGTTTCAGCAAGAGGGATCGTTGTTGATGGTATATCGTGCTATCCAACACATTATAGTTTTGGCATCGTGTAAATATGCACATCAATTAAGTTAAACCTACAGCTAGCTACAACGGTGCAATGTTAAATGAAAAGCGTATGATTCCTAAGGTTAAGGGGGGGTTGTCTAACCCATGGGGGTCATTAGGAGTTTCCATGTGTTAGCCACCAATTAAAATTCTGCTATATGTTAGTTGGGAGCAGTTATTGCTGAGTAGTGGTGCGTGTGGTAGGACTATCAGTCCTTTCCCATGCGCCCACTCCACTAGCGGACTTTTCCTCTTCACGTCGCATGGGGCAGGAAAAACATTCTCCCCACTCTTCCAGGATAGAGGGTTCTCTTCACGTGTAGGAAAGAGATCTCTGTGGTTACCCTCACGCATGCAGTCAGACGGTTCCCCACTTTTTTGTTGGATGACGGGGGTTTGTTGAGATTTTTCCTCATCACTTTGTTCTTCCTCCCTCAGGGAGTTGTCCCATTCACTCTCCTCACAATTTCCCCATCATTTTGTTGAATCCTCATGCACAGGATGGAAATGGGATGGTTTTCCTCATGCACGGGTTGGGTACTGTGATCTCACATGGAGAGATAAAAGGTTAGCCTAAGAGGCACGATTCTGCTATGTGTATGCTTCCCTATCAATGCCGGGAATCCATCTTCTTCCCCTCTATGGACTATGTAAGGCTCTCGTTGTTTCCTTATAAGATTGTCGTCTACGTTTATGTCTTTCCTTTTTCAACGATTGAGAATCAAACTTCTCCCCTATTTTTGGTCTGTGTAATGTTGCCATCATTTTCATTGTGAGTTTGGGGATATTGTCTTCCCCCTAGGTTTTGGTTGCTTCTTGATTGCTGAGGTTGCAAACGTCTTTTGGGATTGTTGCTGAGTTGTTTTGGCCACGCTAGGGCCAAGAACAACTCTGCATTGTTTGACCTGCACTGTATTTCCCCTTTTTGTTGGGGTTGTCACCCTATTGTCTTTACCTCCTTCACAGAGCTGTGAACTGTTGTTTTATTGCGGTATGAAGTGGTTGGTCTTCGGAGTGTTGAGAATAGGATTAGAGGTTGGGTATGCTTGAGAAAATGGTGTTTAGAGTCACTTAGATAGAGTGGGACTACAGGCTTTCTTCTCCCCAACCCTTGAAGAATATTGGAAAGGGAAGTCAGGGCCTGAGGGATTGTGAAACAGAGAAAGGAATGATTCCTAGTGTTGGTTGTGTGGATGTCTTAGAGGTCAGGGTTAAATCTTGGGTAGGTGACTTTAACTCTCTATTGAGACCATCAACTTAGAATTTACCCTTTCCTAGCTCCTTGACGGCCTGTTAAACCCTATTGTGTGGGCTTCGCTGATTTGTGTACCTTGGCTACGTCTAAGCCTACTTTGACCCTTACTCCTTGAGGAATCATGCCTAGCTCGAGGGTGGCAGTGTTGCTAAGAGATTGATGAGCATGCTGGCCTATGGTTGGGTGGAACATTGCAGTGACGTAGCTGGTTGCAGGACGAGTCCTTTTTAAGATGAGTATTCTTAACTATTTTGTCTCTGCATTTATATTTACTGAATAATGAATATGATAAACATGTGGTATGCTTGAATGAATGAATGTTTGCCTCTGCTATGCATGTGAAGGTTTATGCGTCTTAGCATGTTTTATGTTTTATGTTTTTATTTTAGCACTATATGCATGTTCATCTTCATGGGGATGTTTTCCCATCTGTTTGGTGATAGTAGCATCCTCTTTGCTGGTCAGAGGGTCGGGGACGTTACAATTATGAACCAATGTTGGACAAAGAGTGCGACAAAAAAATTTCCTCAAGAAGCATGGACAGGAATGAATAATAGTGTTTCTCATTTAAAATTCTTTGGTTGTGTCGCGTATGCTCATGTTCCAGCTGAGCTAAGAAAGAAACTAGACAACAATGGACATAAATGTATTTTTTTTGGATACTTTGAAGACACAAAAGCATTCAAGTTGTATGAACCTATCGCAAGGAAGGTAATCATCAGTCACGATGTTCAATTTGTCGAGAATTAATCATGGGATGGAATGGTTGAGAATAGTTTCAATATTGTGTAGAATGTCAAGCATGATGACTTGACAGAAGAAGTGGTTCAAATACCTAGTTAAGACAAGAAGTCTGCATGAAAAATATGGAGCTGGTACACCAAATGAATTCTCTCCTTTTGCATTATTTTTTCAAATAGATGATATACTAACATTTGAGGAAGTTGTCAAAGAAGAAGTACGGAAGTATGGGCATAAGCCATCGATGAAGAAATAGAGAGCATTGACAAGAACCATACATGGGAGTTGGTTGATGTGCCAAAATATATAGATGTAATCAATGTCAAATGGATTTAGAAGACCAAGCAAGATGTTGATGGTAATTTGTAGAAGCACAATGAAAGAATGGTTGCAAGAGGGTTCACACAACATCTCACCATAGATTTCAATGAAAATTTTGCACCTGTTACATGCATGGATATAGTTAGAATAGTGTTGGCCATTGCTGGACAAAAAAATGGCTTGTTTATCAAATATATGTTAAATCAAAATTTTTGAATGGATATATGGAGGAGGAAGTATATGTGGAACAACCACATTGCTATGAAGTTCCAAGACAATAGAAAAAAGTATACAGGATGAAAAAGGAACTCTATGGTTTGAAGCAAGCTCTAAGAGCTTGGTACAGTCGCATTGATTCTTATCTCTTCCAAAATGAATTTCACAAAAGTGAAAGTGAACCAATGTTTTACACCAAAGTGAATGAGCAAGGTAACATGTTAATTGTCTTCTTTTATGTAGATGATTTAATATTTATTTCATATTTTTGCATAAAGGATTTCAGAATAATCATGGAAACTGAATTTGAAATGACCGATTTGGGGCATATTAATTTTTTTCTGGGAATTGAAGTCTAGCAGTATGAAAGTGGTATTTTCATATCACAGTTGAAGTATGCATGTGCAGATTTAAAAATATTCAACATATATAATTGTAAGACATCCCCAACAAAAGTAATAACAGGTTTAAAATTGAGCAAGGATGATGATGGATCGACTGTAGATGCTACATTGTTTAAAATTCTTGTTGATATCCTTATGTATTTAACAACTATAAGAAAAGACATCATGTATGAAGTAAGTCTGATCTCAATATTCATGGATTCACCAAAAGAATCTCATTGAAAAGAAGGCAATATAATTCTGAGATATGTAAGCGACACAAAGGACCTTGCCATAATGTTTTCCACCTCAAAAAATTTTAAACTCATTGGATACACTGACAGTGACAATGGAGGTAGGACAGATGATAGGAAGAGAACATCGAGGTACACATTTCATTTTGGCACAGGTGTTGTGTCACAGGACTCGAAGAAACACCCCTGTTGGAAGGCAATTTTGGGGTAAGTTAGCTATGCAACATCATGGATGCTATGAAAGGTTAAAGATGTTGTGCAAGGTGGAAAATGACGCGCAAGTCGAATTTACAATATTTTATGTATTTTTGTCATATTTTGTAGTTTTGGATGGAATTATGTGGATTTTAGTCACTATGTTGTAAATTCTATTAAGAATTAGTTAGGAATTTGGTTAAGTAGACCACCAATTTAAAGGCACAAGCCTATAAATAGATGTAGAATTGCAAGTGTTAAGTCTTATTCAGTTGGATTTTTGCACATTTTTGTTAGAATTATCTGTTGGGAACTTTTTGGATAATATGTGTATGTGAGCTAAAGAACTATTTTGGAGACTCTGTGTTTTACTGTGAAGGTTAATATGACATGACAGAGATTGAGGGGGATGAGTGTGTCTTTTCCTATTTTCCTGTTTTCCTATTTTGTGCGATCCAAATGTGAATCTAATGTGTATCTATGAATGATGCGATAACATGAATGATGGTACACTGCTAGATCTGTTGCACATATATAGTTTTCTATGATTCAATTATGTTAATGCATCATATGGATAACTAGATCTCTTGAATAATGTTGTGTTGGGTTGATAAGTAGACACATGATCCTCCTTCATACTTTGGAAAATTGGTTCCGTTAGCTCTCCCTCAAACATCTCAGGTGATACTTTATCTTCTCTACAGGTGTTTCTAGATGGGATCAAACATGTCTAGGTCCGTGCTCAGCGAGATTGGGATGGTTTAATTGTTGATAGAGAGTGAACCCTTGTCGACTGGTTGTGTTTCAAAAAATGGTTCCATTGCCGGCAAATAACACGAAGAGGAGGGAGGACATGGTGTGGCATCTAACGAGATCGAAAATCCAATATTTGTTTGACCAAAAGATATGGGAGTTTGCCGAGAAAGAGAATTAGAACCCTATAATAATAACACATAAGTGGATGCCAAAGTATATGCATGACGGTCCACATGAGTACTTTTCTCTGAATTTCTGATCATATTTTATGAGTGGTTGGTGTGATTGACACATTGAAAGACAAATTTCCAAGGAGGTGAACGAATTGGATGGACTCCGAAATTGATCAAGTAGTTGCAGGAAGTAGACAGCAAAGCATCAAGGGTTGTTGAATCCTGTCTTGATAGTATCTTAGAGGCTTGTATCACTGAGTTCATGGTTGACATAGTTAAATCCTAAAGCCAAGAAGAAAGGGAGTTTTTCAACGAGCCAAGAGGTAGTTTCATGTTATATTTTCAAGTGTCTATTAAGATGCTCATCTAAGGAAAAGGCATATTGAAGATGAACTTCTCTAATTAAAACTCTGGTGTGCAGAGGCTGTAGGTATCGTGGAGACGAGGGTTGGATGGAATGATTTGGGGTAGATGGATGGATGTTACAATGGGACTGTGAGGGAAGCCAACGAAGGAAGTGATCTTACAAGAGGAGGATCAAGGTTTTGAAAAGAGAAAAGGCAGAGGATAGGAGAGAGTCCTGCTGTGATTGACACACGATTTCAAAAAGGAAAACCACCGGATCAAAGTGACCCTACAGCGACAAAGGAGACGACCAGGATACACCCGAGCCCGAGGAAAGGCCAACCCAGAGTGAAAACATACCCACACCTCCGTGCACTGTGCCACACTCAGGAAGAAACACGAGTTCAACACTACCTTTTTCGATGTGTCAACAACACTCTAATAGTAGCGGATCATTGAATTTAGGAAGAAGGCCAGGGATGGAGGGATATGATGAAAACTTATCCCTTTTCCATTGAAATGAGACTAAGGATCTCAAGCAATACTAGTTTTTTTGTGAAGCAGTGTGGACTGTCAAACAAACTATAGATGATAAGGTCAAGAAAGGCCAGTTGGTGATGACCCTTCGAGGTCGTGCATTGGATTGGTTCATGAAATTTGTACAAGTTATTACAAGGGACCCACTGAAAACATGGGATGAAGTTACAAAAGGATTGATTGAAGAATTAAAAAAAACAAAATCTGAGGCACAACACATATGGGAACAGAAGTAGATTAAGAAGTATCCAAATGAAACTGTTTGGGATTTTGATATAAGATTTAAGACACTCATGGAACTAGTCAGCTTTCATATGAGTGATATTCAACATAAGAAATGGTTCATCACTGTGTTATTATCTCATATCAGGCTACCATTGATGCAACAAAATATTGCTACATGGACTGAGGCTCTAGAGATTGCAATGAAGTTAGAAGCTTCACATGTTGTCGAGAATGCAGTTGGTATGAACTAGATTAAGAAACAGCTAGGGAATCTGACCCTCTAGTTGCAAGCAATAAAGAGAGGAAAATATCATCGTGAGTAAGTGTGGTGTACTCGATGTCACGTAGAAGGACATCATAAGGATAATTTCTCGTATTTTCGCAAGTACCTATTGTTGGGAGCTCCAAACCCATTGAGTTGCGATGACATGCCATGGTTTCATATCTGCCAATTTTTTGGATATATGCAGAAAATGGTTAGGAAGCCAACGAATTTGTACTACACATTTTGTCTATCGGTTGGGCATGAAGATAAGGATTGTCATGCATACGATCTACTCTAGGACAGAAAAATGTACATGTACTACGTAAAGGGAGAGGACCATACAAGGATGCAACAACCACATCAAACACCGTACATGGTATAACCACCACCGCAACCACAGTTTGTACCATGTCCTCAACCATAGATGCAGTTTGTGCTAAAACCACAAATGCAGTTTGTACTGTAGCTACAAGCACAACTGCATTTTGTGCCACAACCATAGTTCAATCAAATGCAGATGGATCCGCAGTAGCCATAGTATGTTCAGTAGTAGTCGAATCTCACACAACAATAATTCAATCAACCGTAGTATTAGCAGCAACGAGGATTCCACGGAGAATTCTGAGAAGGAAGAGTTGGAGGCTTTGGTCGAGGAGGAGGACGAGGTCACGAACTAGTGAAATGTTATAATTGAGAAATGCTAGGATATTATTAGAGATATTTCCCACAATTACAAGCACAGTGTACTTATTGTATTGCTATTGAACACACTATTGAGAACTCGCCACAACTGATCTCGAAGTGGCAGAAAGGGAATGTTCCACAGTTGCAAAACTAGAACCAGTTACAGAATCAAAATCAGAACCAGAACACAAATCAGAATGTGAACCAACCTGTGAATCCATCATTGAACCATAATCAAGGACTCACTGTTGCAACAATCTCAAGAGAACCTAGAATGTGGGATGCTGATGTTGTTGTCATTACCCACGGAGCTACAAGGATAGGAGAAGATAGCTCATTTACACAAATCTAGTTGACTAGAAAGAAGAAGGTGTAGTTCAATGTCGATGCTGAGAAAGAGAAATTTGTTGAAGTGTGTGATGTGATAAGAAGAGATACAAGTAAGTTACCTATTTATGAAATTCCAACTTCTTTTGACTCAACTTCGATAGCAAGACCGTCATGACAGCATGGTACCTTGCAAAACTTCTCAGAAAGTTGCTTGTTGCTGGAAAAAGGTCCCGATGCTCTTATCGAGATATATAGTATATTAAATCGACTGGAAAATGGATGGAAAGAGGCCACGGTGAACTATTTACATAAGAAAAAGAAAATAAAATAAATGCGCATCAATATTCATATTCGGGAATATGAGGTAGATTCAGTCATCTTAGATCTAGGCTCAGGCGTTAATATTATAATAAGGAAGAAATGGAAAATAATGGGTAGCCCACAGTTGGTTTAGTCCCCCATATAGATGCAGCTAGCTAACCAGTCCAGAGTAATACCAATTGGGAAAGTTCTGCACCTTGCAGTGGAATTTGAAGGGATGAAGACTTATGTTGATTTTGATGTTATTGTTGTTGTTCATGGCAGAGGATCCTATCCCACGTTGTTGGGGATTGGATGGGCCATTAATAGCTTGGAATTGATTAATTTTAGGAAGCACATGATGGCCTTTGAAAATTAATACATCAGAGTCATAGCTCCGATCGATCGAAGTGAAGGACAAACCTATAAGAGGATGGGATCATGCATATAACATTTCAGAAGATTACATCCATCAGACTGTCAATGGGGAAATTGGTTGGTGTAGCTCCATCTCTATGTCTTCCAACTCTGATGATTCTTTAGAGAGCTGGAAGAGTTGTATACATGAGGTATCGCTAAGAAAGTGTGTCCTGATGATTGATTCGTTATGCCAAGTCGCAGTCGAGAATAGGGTTTCAGAACTGTAGCATTTGTTGGTGTTGGATGAAGCATTGAAGGACACTCCAGAACGATGGTGGGATACCCATAAGAAGTCTATCACTAGATGGTCATAGTGTTTAAGATTGATGACATTTCTCTTTAGCGACATATAAGAGTACCATGCTAGAAGGTACGATGGGCGGAATAACCCTGGTGATCACATGATTGAGTGTCATACCTTGTGGGCATATTGAAGAAAGGATAAGTGGGTCCATGTGGATGGTGATGATCTATGAAACATCTATATTCCAGAAATATAAGGAAGTCAGGATGTCATAGCACCTGATGTACCAACGAATCTAATGAATCAACCATTAAAAATTAGGAAGGTCAACATTGGGACAGAGGAGAACCCAAAGTTGGCAAATGTTGGGGACTACTGGGACAAAGAAACCATGGAAAAGATCATAGATCTGTTGCATGACTTCCAATATTTGTTTCCTACCAAGTTTTCTAAGATGAAAGGAATATTGGGAGATTTGGGAGAGATGAAGATCGTGTTGAATCCCGATGCAAAACCAGTAAAACAACGACCGTATCACTTGAATCCATGACACAAGGAGAGGGTCAAAGATGAGTGCAACAAAATGCTGTATGTTGCAATAATAGAGACGGTTGAGGAATCAGAATGGATCATCCCCATGGTCATGCAATACAAGAATACAGGTTAGGTTTGGATTTGTGTAGACCTTAGACAATTGAATGATGCACGTTTGCATGATCCATTTTCGACACCATTCACTTATGAGGTGTTAGAAGGAGTGGGCAGTTAATAAATCTACTCATTCATGGATGGTTTTTTTGGCTATCACCAAATTAATATCGCAAAGGAATATCGCCACAAGAAAAACGTTTTTACTGAATGGATATTTTTTTAGTACACTATGATTCCCTTCAAACTGAAGAATGCGCCTGTGATATTCTCTTGGATTGTTATCACTGCATTCAAGGAATTTATTTAAAAGTTTATGGAGTTTTATATAGACAACTGGATGGTTTACATATTAATCAATTACAACCTGGTGAACCTCTGACTGATACTAGAGTATTATCGACAACATGTAATCACGTTGAACTCAAACAAGTCTATTTTCTATGCACCTTTTTGGATGTTGTTGGTACGTATTGTTTGCAAGAAAGGACTATTAGTTGAACCCACAAATATTGTGTTGATTTTGAGCTTATTTCCACCTACAAATGTGAATCAAATGAGAGAAACACTCACGCACACATGATACTACCACAAGTTCATTTGTGTTTATGCTGCGATCACAGCTCCTATGGAGTGCTCATTGAAGAAGGATGCGGTCTTTGTATGGATTCAGGAGTGTCAGGAGAAAATTGATATGCTCAAGGATAAGATGGATTTTGCACCAATTCCAGTTTTTCTTTATTGAATAAGGAGTTCCATGTCCATGTGGATGAATCATCAATTGCATTGAGAGTGTTGTTAGCACAGCCAGGTGAAGGATATCTTGTTCACTCAATTTCTTTCGCTAGTCAAAAGATGTCGTCTAAAGAGAGGGAAGGTATGGAGATGGTATATGTGCTACAAAAGTTTTCCATTACCTATTGGATGGTCATTTCAAGATGTTCACAGACCATTCTACCTTGGAATACCTGGTCAATAAGCCTGTGTTGGGGGGGGAGATATACCACTGGCTACTTCTTTTTCAGGAGTTTGATTTTGAGATAATTGTGAAGATGGGTCGCTTAAATATTGTCTCGGATAATTTATCTCGAATTAAGATAGGCGGGGAACCAAAAAACATTGAAGATGGGTTTCCATATGCACAACTATTTAGAGTTGAAATGGTTGATGACTATCATGAAACAAAATTTATTTTTTGGCTATGGGAACAACACTAGCATATCTTACTATGAGTCATAAGAAGTAGTTGGTTGTTAAGGCTGCATGTTTTCAGTTAATCGCTAGACAAATATATGAGCTCGGACCAGATGAGATCTTAAGACAATGTGTCCTACCACATGAACAAGGGAATATATTCGCAAAGGAATACTGATCATAAGTTGTCGGTGGACATTATGGAGGTTTCTCTACTGCTAGGATGGTGCCCCTCACAGGTTTTTGGTGGCCCTCTCTTCATAATGATGTGACATTTTATGCACGTACTTGTGACGTCTATCAAAGAACTAGGAGATCATTAAGGAGTGATAATATTTCATTGGTACCTCAAGTGACGTTGTAGCCATTTGATAAATGGACTATGGACTTTCTGGGAGCAATTAGACCACCTGGGAAGAGAACTAGTGTGCGATACATCATTACAATGAATGTGTGTTTAGGAATGTGTTCTGAGAGCAGAAGCTTTGTAAAAGGTGAAACATCCTTGTAAATTTCAAGTTTGTATTTGCTGCAATAGTTCTTTGATATGCCATGAAAATATATATATAAATCCATAGTTTATGGTTGAATGCTAGTTTTATTTATGCTACACATCTTCTTTAGATTTACTTGGGTAAATGTTGTTTACATTTACCATTTAGTGAAAGTCACAAAGAATCCCTAAATATTTCACCATGTAAATGTTTGAGTTTTTATCCGCAAATGTTGGACACAAGTCTTCCTTAATATTTGGTTATATGATATTGTGAGTCTGTCGTAATATAGTTGTGTCACAGTTTATTTGAAGTTACCGTCTATGAATTTTTTTTTCATATTATAAGTCTGTAGACTAAGAAATATTTTTTTATTATTAAGTTGGAATAAAAGTGATCCAGTCAAAGAGGGAGTTGGTCACAACAAAAAGTATGTCATGATAACAGTCGGTCAAAGTTAAGTAGGTGTCTGTTGAGGTAAAATTGGAAATTCTGTAAAATGTGTCTCCACCAAAAAGTGAAAGTTGTGTCCTGTCATAAAGAAGTCAATCGCAGTAAAAATCTATCACACTAAATAACCATCGCAGTAAAATTCAAATTTCGTTTGCAATTATTTTGGTGGCAATTATTTTCTTTGAAGTAGAAAGGTGGGGTTTCCATGGTAGTATGTCACATCCCTAAAAGTCAAAAGTAAAAAAAAAAGTAAACAAATTTCTTGCTACATGGTAACTCAAGTTATTAGTCGCAACCGTAATTCATCTCCACCAATATTTGGTATCAGAGTAGGATTAGGAAAGAATCCTTGTCTTAAAGTAATTTTCTAAGGAAAATATAAATGGATTCCACTTTGGGTACACACATGTCAAGTTTGAAAACTTCAATCTTCTTAGGAAATAATTATGAATATTGGTCTATAACAATGAAGGCCTTGTTCAGACATCAAGATGTATGAAAGATAGTTGAGAATGGTTATGCAAAATCAGCAAATCAAGCGACATATAATAATCTCACACAAACTGAGAAAGATTCCCTAATGGAACAGACAGAGAAAGATAGAAATTCTTTGTTATACATACATCAATCCATGCATGAAAGCATACTCCCAAGAGTAGTAGCAACCAATAATGCTAAGAATGCATGGGACACATTGGAGACCGCCTATCAAGGCTTGGACAAGGTAGAAAATTCTAAGTTTCAGATTCTTAGAAGAGATTTTAAATCTCTATCAATGAAAGATACAGATTCGGTATACTCATTCTACACTAGAGTTGTTGGCTTGATAAATCCACTGAAATATCATGGAGAAAATACATAATACATAAGAGTTGTTGAAAAATTTCCTACAATTCGTCCCCAAAAATTTCAATCCTTGGTTGTGACCTTGGAAGAAAACAAATACATGTCGGAGTTTACCATTGATGAGTTACAAGATTCACTCATCAATCATGAACATAGAATCAACAAATCAAACACATTATTAGAAGGTGAATTTATAGCACAGTCATCCATAAGTCATGGAAGAGGTAGGGAGAGATATATTCTAAAGGCAAAGGAAGACGTTTTTCCATAGGAGGGTGCATCATCAATCCTACGAATGCCATCGGTAGAGGACAAAATCAGAACTCGAGAAAGCCAAGTGGTCATAGGTTTGATAAGTAAAAAATTAAATGTCATTATTGCAAGAAATTTGGTCATTATGCACATGAATGTAGAAGAAACAGTATGAACAAGGAAGGAAAAATCAAAACAAGTCGAGCAACACCATCACTTCATCGATCAAAATGTTGTTGGCATGCACATCCCTGATTGAGTGCAATGTTGTCCAAGAAAGTCCATGCAACATATGGTATTTAGATTCAGGCTATAGAAATCATATGACTGGTAATTTAAATTTGTTTTCCAGTCTAGATAAATTAGTTCAAACTGATGTCATACCTGGAAATAATGTCGAAGTCATTGTTTTGGGAAAATATACTATTGGTATTCTAACCAAATAGGGGGAGCAAAACTTTATACCTAATATTTATCATGTTGAAGGTCTGAAACATAATTTGTTGAGTATTGGACAATTGATACAAAAAGGTTATAGCATCTACATAGAATACAATCACTATGTGATTAAAGACATACGTCCAAGCAACTAGTTGATAGAAAGAATTCCAATGATAAGCAATCTCTTGTTTCCTTTGAGAATAATTCCAGATATGAAAGGAATTACAAATACAAGAGTTCTGTTTAAGGCAAAAAGAAAAGAAGAAGACAACCAGTACAACAAGAAAGAAAAATATAACGCTAATTTTTAAGCAGCAATTCAAACAAAAGTTCATGATGATTCTTGGCAATGGAATTTCATATTTGGATATCTGAATTTTGGTGGGATGAAGCTATTGCACATGAATAATGTGGTGAAAATATTTCCATTGATCGAAAAACCAGAGAGAGTTTGTGAAGGTTGCATTTTTTGTAAGCAACATAGAGAGACTTTTCCAGTCGGAAAGTCATATAGAGCATGAAAACCACCTGAGATTTTGCATTCTGGTATTTGTGGCCCAATGCAGACTTTATCCATGGGTGGATGCAATTATTTTCTTACTTTTATTGATGATTAATCAAGAAAAACATGGGTATATTTTATAAAACATAAATCTTATGCATTTAGTTGTTTTCAGAAGTTCAAAGCACTCATGGAGAACTAGACTTGACATCACATCAAAATATTAAGGACAAACAAAGGCACCAGATATGTCTTAAATGATATTCTAAATTTATGGAAAACCCATGGCATACACAAGCAATTCACTACGTGGTATACACCTCAACAAAACGATGTTCTAATTTTATAAATAAGAATCTTGTCATCACAAAACTAATATAATTCATATATTTTCTTTGTCTTATGTTGTTGTAATCCATCTTTGTGAATCGTAGTTATACATTTTGTAAGTACTTTTAGACAATGGTGCAATGCTAGGGAGAAAGTCAATTGAGAAATTAATGTCCCACTTTGGAGGATGTTTGTTAATTCACCTAGAAAAGCATCATTTCAATCTTGCAATACAAGAAAATATTCAAGTTTTGGGTCTTTGTGTTCTATTGATTTGAACATTTTGTGTCGCATACAATCTGCGTCCTTTTCTAAAACATTTATTTATTTAAAAGTATACAAACTGCATAATGGATACTATCCTTACAATTCTTCTTATGTTATTTGATTTTGCATCCCCGTAGATGCAATGAAAAGTCTTATTGTAGAAGCCAAGCTTTAGTTGGTGTGCTTCAAACCAATGCATTATGATGACAATATCATAAAAAAGAAGTGGAAAAATATTCAAGTTTTTCTATGAGAATGGTCCATTTAACTCTAATGTACAAATTTCCGTCATTTCATTGTACTTTCTCTTCGTTCTAACGAGTAGTCGAACTAGCCATGGATTATTATTCTTTCATGTCTTAATATCACAAGTTACAATAACTTTAGGAGAAACATACATGTGGATAGATCCTATATCAATCAAAATGTAAATGCATTTATTTTCAATCATTTATCTTCAACTTCATTTAACCACAATCGATTGGTAATTTTCTTGGTGGTCCTTCAATGCAACATAAATCTAAGGAATGTTTGTGCCACATCATTCATAGTGGTAGCATCCTAGATGTTTTGAACAATCATAGTCTTTTCCTTTGGACAAAATATTCTTATACATGTGCTCGTCTTTACAACCCAACATTAGATTGGTTTCCTTGGCCTCTTTCCTAAAATTTGTATACTTTATTTTGCAGAAAGGTCCTAGGTTGTTCCTAAAGTGAGAAGGCTTGAACCCTTTGTTACTTTGGTCAATATTCTCCCCTTTTTTCCCTTCCGTTTCTTTTGGAAATGTAACTTCCTTTTTTCTAGTAATAGAAGCTACTTGGCCTTTATTATTTTATCTAAAAGTGTTAGAGGATCATAAGATTCAATTATGTCCTCATAAGATTGAAGTAATCCACTTAAGAGACATTAGAATTTTACTTTCTTATCTCTAATGTATTTTACATACCTAAACAATTCAAAGAAATTGGTTTCACATTCATTCATTGTCATTTTCCCCAATTTCAACTGATGGAACTCGTGGAATTTGTATCCATAAAAGTATTTTAAAGGTAGTTATGCTGAAAGTGTGTCTTTAATTTCTTCTATACAATCCTCCATTCATTAATCTTCTTCACTTATTGAAGGTGATCCCACCAACTAAAAGCTCTTCCATTTATGTTAAATATGGCAATAGTGTTCATAAATCTAGAATAGCCATGAACTTAGAAATATATTTTTATCCCAAGAAGAGAATATTCAACTTCTTTTCCATGCCCAATCTCACCATCAAAGATAGGTGGTTAGGCCTCACATTATTCTTCCCATGAGTCATCTCTAAGAGATTTCTTCCTTGGAGAAAACTTTGCAACTTTTCAAAAAGTCTCCGTGTGCATACGACTCACTAATAAACTATTATGACAAAGATGATTTGTATGTCACTTCTCACGAGTATATTTTGTTAGAATTACATCTTGAGCTTCTCCTCCTCCTACCAACATCATCTCAATTTTTTCAATAATACATTATTTCAATTTTTTCAATAATGCAATTGCCTCTACATGTGTAATGAAAACTACATTGAAACATAGATGCATTAAATTGGTTTTTATAATATTAAGCTTTATTTAATCTCAATATCCACTCCACAACTTTAAATCTCGTAAGTCAAGTTTCTCATGGTTTCTATAATAGTCTCCTGATTTTTTAATCCATTAAATTTGTCTATGCATATGCATTTCCAACGTGCGTAATTTCATATGTGATGTCTGGTTTATAAGCATAAGGTTCTTAGGCATCCTTCATGATGATAATTTATCATCCGAACCAAGGTTAAGTTTATATTATTTTAATTATTCTAAAAAATAAAAATGTTTTCTGAAAAAATTAAACCCTTGATTCTCTTCCCCGAAAGAGCTTTTAAAATACCGTGAATTTATTCAAATAAGATATAAAATATAGACATTATAAGTCATAGAAGATCAGTACTTGTTATGTATTTACATATACTGTAACACTTAATAACAAAAATCATCACCATATTAATTTTTTCTTGTTCCCGGATTTCTTATCATAAAGAAACACAGATCTTTTCTATTTTTCATCATTAAATCAACTAAAAATTTTGAATTCTAATGAGGTAAAAAATTTCATGGATTTTGAAATCTAGGGAACATTGCAAACGTCAACGTGTGAGCAACGCTTGTTATAATTTAATTAAATTTAAATTTTTTTTCACTTAATCTTCATATATATATATATATATATATATATATTAAATCAACAATATTATAAATTTGTTGATTTTCTTTTGATTTTAATAAATTAATATGGGTATACATTGTCTTCATAAACATCTTTAATTTTGTTAAATAAATTTTAATTGATTTCATGTATTTTTCATTGATCCTCCACCAAAAACATTGACTCAATACTTGTGTAAACATAGAGGTCATTTTGTTTTTCATATGTTATGGTTTTATGACACGTTATCTTCTTATTGTGTGCACAGATACCTTAGTACCTTTAAGCGTATGTGGGCCAAGTCCACATGGATGGTTTCATCCTTCTTCATGGGTTAGTTTTTACTAGTTAGGTTAGAGACCACACCAAATCTACATGCATGTTATAGTCTCAATGGCCCCTCAAGCCTTTTTGTTGACTTTAGGCCTATGGACATTAGGCTTGGTTGTGGTCGCAATATCCTCAACATTGTAAGACTTTGAGTTTGGTTTTGGTCTCAGATTTAACCAATGAAGAGGGATGAGACCGCCCATGTGGACTTCCCTTACCATGTTGACTAGGTCTAAAGTCTCAATAATCTCTATGAACTTTAAGCTTGGTTTTGATCACAATCTCCTCAATGTGGTAGAACTTTAAGCTTAATTATGGTCGCAATCTCCTTAACTCGATAGGTGTGTATTAGTAAGTTAGGTGATGGGTCTTGGTTAAGTCCTCCCTTACTTTTATTATAAAATTTTTATATTTTGGGTAGAGAGCATATCAGTGATAAAAATAGACATATGATACCCACCCACTCATTGGGTGGAGATTTGTGCTAACCCAACATAGAAAGATTTGCATCCAAACATACCCAAAGTCTTAAGAATTTATATGCAAACATTGACTCGATCAGGTTCTTCAAATACATTTCATAAAAAGGTCTAGTGGAGTCAGCTCGGTATGGACTACTATAAAGGTGAAGGTATGAGCTCTTTTGGCTAACAAATTTATTCAATTATTAAACGTTGCCCGTAGTAGCAGCAACTTATGGGAGGAGGTGATTGTCGACAAAGTAGTAGTAGCGGCAGAACAAGAGGATCAAGATCACGAACAAGAACAACAAGAATATCACGGACAAGAAGTCCGACTGTTGCTGCTACTTTTTCTCGACCTGCAATGCAAGAATTTGAACAAGAAATGAGCGAAGTTGAAGAAGCTCGACCGGATGATGGGAGAGAGATAGAAGTGGACCAAATTTTAGGCGAGGCTAATGAAGAGCCTCGATTTGAACAACTTCAATTGGATATAGAGATAGCAGAACTTCAATTGGAGATAGAGATGAGAGAACTTGAAGAATCTCGATTGGAGATGGAGATAACAGAACTTGGAGAATTGAGAAGAGAAATTGAAATGCTGATAACGGAGGTTAATGGAGTAGAAGAAGCTCGATTGAATGATGGGAGAGGTTTAGATTTTGACCAAATTTTAGAGCAACTTGATAATCTTGAAACAGAATTAGTACGTCTAGAAGTTGTGCAAGGCTCTGCGGAGCCATTGGCTGTGCCAGCCCGCATTAGCATTGCAGAGGAGGATATCAGTGATAAAAATAGCATCACTTCAAGCTACCCATGCTGTCATGACAATTTTGTAGTGGGAGAGGAGGTATGTCAACTTCATTGCACCCACATTTTCCATCAGATTTGCACTACCTCATGGTTCAGACACAAAAACAACTGTCCAGTTTGTCGAGCTAATCAGTAATAGATTTGTATTACCTTATGGATGTGAAAACTACTTTTCCCAATAGTAAGGTGAAGGAAGAGATTTAAATACTGTAACCTTTGGGATTTGTAGTTTAAACTAAGTAAAGGATGATGGTTGTTCTAGACTCGATCCAGTACCTTCAAGTTCTACCATGTTTGTTTATCTTGTTTTTCGTGTCCTCAAAAGAAAAGAGAAGAAAGGAAACATGCAACTAATGTTGAAGAGCTTCCACCTCAGAAGACATGATGAATATTGCAAAGAGTACTTTTAAGTGTTCCAAAAGCTTCAATCACAACATTAAGGTATATGCAATGGTTATACACTTGGAAAGAAAGCCAAAAGATATTTTCTAATAAATGATAGTAGATCTAAGGGGATCCTTGATCTAGTATATTTAGACACATGCTGATTGATGACATTAACATCTTTGATGGGAACCAACAACATATACTTTAACTTTTTAGGTTTCGATAATGAGTGACCTGTGTGCCCTTCATTTTTTTTAGAAATGGTTATTCATTTTACAGAAACCAAATATACCTTCATAATCTACGGAGATTGTACTTTCCAATGGAGTTCATAATCTACAGAGATTATACTTTACAATGGACTATATGTTGAGGATTTTTAGACCTAAACACTATTTTTTATTACTTTTCAAAATAGCATATGTTTAAAAAATGGTGCCTTATTTACACATGTTGTGTCCTTGCATTTTCTTTCAAATGTAACTCTTATAATACAAACTAAAACTACCCTTTTGAAGAGAAAAGTGCGAGAAAAATATCTATGAGTTTTTACATTTTTTTTGTTGTCATTGTGATTCATGATTGAATTTTTAGTGTGACTGATTCTCAAAATATTGTATAACAACTTCACATTTTCACCCTTCACTCAACTCTCATTTTCTAGTTCACAATACTTTCAATGCTAAAGCTCTGTTGCCTGATTCCCCCCTTATTATTAGAGGACTTTTTGGTCTTCTCCAAGAATCTCTCACAACCTTATAAAGAAAATGGGTTGAGTATTTATTTCCAACGAGTTCCCTTCAGTCCAATATTAGTTTAACTCGGCCTTCATATTCCTCCCCATGCAAAATAGATACGACGCCCATAGGATTTTAGAAATGCATAGGTCCACAACAAAGTTATGTTCTCTTCTTCGATGATGTCTTAAAAAGAAATCCTAGGGAACAAGGAGGAGGGGGGATCGTTCTTGATCCGAATGGAAATATAGTTATCTCGTCTTCTCAGAGCATGGGAAAATCCACTAATAATTATGTCAAAAGTATGTTCTTTTCACGAGTCTACATTTCATTGTATTCCTTGGAATTCAAATATATTGATAATGGGAGACTCTCTATTAATCATCTCGCAAACCATAAAAGGCAAATTCAAATATATAATTTCAATTGATATAATTTTTGGAAGAATGCAATCTCTCATTGTCGATCTTATGTGATGTATCAATGAAATAAACTTGGTGCATTTTCGAAGAACTAATAATCACGTAGTCAATCACTTAGCTAATCTCGGAACCACCCTTGGCATATATTTTTGAACTTTAGTTCATATTTCGTTCTATGGTTTCCCAGATGCATAACTTTGCTAATCTCACAACTACCCTTGGAATATATTTTTGAACTTTAGTTCATATTTCATTCTATGGTTTCCCACATGCAATGCCATGATGGGTTTGAGTGGGGAAATGTGTTATAAGCATCTCATAAATTAGATCAAACATAAAAAAATATTCAGATGCAAAGCCATTATGGATTTTGTTGGGAAAGGTGTTACCATGATCCCATAAATTGGTTGCGATTTTTTCAAATGATAATTATACTAAGGTGAGTTCCTCCGTTCCTAGTATGGAGAGGAGTGGTCCATGGGTGAGTTCCTCCATTGCTAGTGTCGAGACGCGTTGTCCATCCTAAAATCATGAAAAATGTTTTGTAAGATGCTTTGGGAAGCCACAAGGTTGGAAATTGGAACCTTTATATTATTTTATACATTACTCTTTATTTTCTAAGCTTAATAACATTCAATCTTTCCATAACGAATATTAACCTTCATAATATTTTATGAAGTTGCTCATAAAAGCCGAGTTTTGAAAGCTTTGGTCTATTTGAGGATTTCACGAAGTTGGCATTAAAAAAGAAAGGCTCTATGCTCTTATTTCATTACTTTTTTCACTTTTAGAAATGCTTTAATCTAGTCCTACATTGCTCTTAAAAGGAGATGTTAGGATATTTTGATAATAAAATTTAGTTTAAGTTTAACTTAGTTTGATGGGGTTGTAAGTGAAAGTGTTTTTTTAATATAATTCTTTACTTTATTAATATGAAGGTTATAATGATGTATTCCACATGAGTGATCTGATAGTTCAAACATATCCTTTTTATTAATGACACTTGATTCATGCTTTAACATTGGATTGATCGTTAATCTCTAGTTAAGAAGCATGGACGGTTTTTTATTAATGATCTAATGTGAGATATGCTCAAGGATTCAAACACTTAAATCTTGATGTCTCGATCAAATTTAATCTATATGTATGCCTATTGATTTCAACTCTCAAAGGAGTTTAAAGAGTATGTTTATATATTTGTTAACCAAAAGCTTATAAGGTAGCTTGTTAGGTATGTCAACCCATGTAACACTTGTTTTATGTTCTAGATCCCATACCATAGGATTAGGAATTGTCTACTTGATGGAAAATGCCAATTCCCATGAATATCCCCTTGACAATACTCCCACAAATGAAGCCTAAAATAAATCTACGTCTACTAATGTTAAAGAATGGATTCAAGTGGTTAAAAGGGACAAGGAGGCTACTATAGCTCCAAATGTTTCCTATGAGTTGCACCAATTATAGGCCAACACCATATAAGATTGTAGACTAAGCCTCAACTAAGTAATCCATTGGATTCTTTCATTCCACTAACTCCAAAGGGTGGGAGCTAAAGCATCCAATCTCCACCTCTAAGATGGAACTCTAAGGCCAATGATGAGGCTAAGGGTAGACAAATACCCTAGTTGCATGGATAGTGCTTACTGTTATTTAGAATATTATATCTCCAAACCTTTATAAGGATGTGAGTAATGATGATGAGGACATGTATACGAATGATGAAGGTCATAGCATGGAATGTATGTATATGCATGATGAAGATTGTATGGTGGAAATCTTAAGGTCTCACATAACTTGATAGTGTTGGGATTCTCCTAATGGGTGTAATGGGGGGTCAAAGGGCCCATTAGAGTAATAATAGTGCGGTTATTGTGGCCATTTAATGTAAGGTGAATTAGGTTCACTATGTTTGTTATTTTAAGGCCAAATAGGTGGTTAGTATTGAATAAATGTCACATGGCCTCTTTAAGGAAGGCCTACTAGATAATTAAAATTAGGGTTTTCACCACATTCTTCATGTGCAATAGCTTCATCCCACCAAAATTAAGATATCCAAACCTGAAATTCCACAGCCAGGAATCATCCTAAACTTCTGTTTGAATTGTTGCTTAAAAATGATCATTGTCTTTTTCTTTCTTGTTGCAGTGCTTGTCCTCTTCTTTTCTTTCTGGCTTAAATGCAACCCTTGTATTTGTATTTCCTTTCATATCTAGAATTATTCTCAAAGGAAACTAGAGATTGCTTGTTATTGGCTCTTTTTTCTACCAACTGGTTGCTTGGACATATGTCTTTAATCACACAGTGATTGTCTTCTATGTATACGCTATAACCTTTTTGTATCAGTTGTCCAATACTCAACAAATTATGTTTCATACCTTCGACATGATAAATATTAGGTATAAACTTTTTCTCCCTTGTATGTGGTTAGAATACCAATAGTACCTTTTCCCAAACCAATGACTTGGAAATTATTTCCAAGTATGACATCAGTTTGAACTGATTTATCTAGATTGGAAAACAAATTTAAATTACTAGTCATATGATTTCTACAACCTGAATCTAAATACCATATGTTGCATGGACTTTCTTGGACATGATTGCACTCAATCAGGGATGTGCATGCCAACAACATTTTGATCGACAAAGTGATGGTGTTGCTTGACTGGTTTTGATTTTTCCTTCCTTGGTCATATTGTTTCTTCTAGATTCATGTGCATAATGATCAAATTTCTTACAATAATGACATTTAATTTTTTACTTATCAAACCTATGACCACTTGGCTTTCTCAGGTTCTAATTCTATCCTCTACTGACGACATTTGTGGGATTGATGATGCACCCTCCTATGGAAAAACTTCTTCCTCTGCCTCTAGAATCATATCTCTCCCTGCGTCTTCCATGACTTATGGATGACTATGCTGTAAATTCACCTTCTAATGATGTGTTTGATCTGTTGATTCTATATTCATGATTGATGAGTGAAGCTTGTTACTCATCAACGGTAAACTACGACATGTCTTTGTTTTCTTCCAAGGTCACAACCAAGTATTGAAATTTTTGGGGAAGACTTGTAGGAACTTTTTCAACAACTCTTATGTATTCTATATTTTCTCCACGATATTTCAGTGGATTTATCAAGCCAACAACTCTAGCGTAGAATCAGTCTACTAAATCTGTATATTTCATTGACAGAGATTTAAAATCTCTTCCAAGAATCTAAAACTTAGAATTTTTTACCTTGTCGAAGCCTTGATTGATGGTTTCCAATGTGTCCCATGCCTTTTTAGTGGTATTGGATGCTGCTACTCTTGGGAGTATGCTATCATGCATGGATTGATGTATCTATAATAGATCCTTTTCATCTTTATCTTTCTATTCCCTTAGGGAGTCTTTCTCAGTTTATGTGATATTGTTATATGTCACTTGATTTTTTGATTTTGCATAACCATTCTCGACTATCTCTCATACATCTTGACCTTTGAACAAGGCCTTCATTGTTATCGACCAATATTAATAATTATTTCCCGAGAAGATTGAAGTTTTCAAACTTGATATGTTTGTACCCAAAGTGGAATATATTTCTATTTTCCTTAGAAAATTACTTTAAGACAAGGATTCTAATACCAGATCTTGGTGGAGATGGATTACAGTTGTGACTAATAACTTGAGTTACCACGTAGCAAGAAATTTCTTTACTTTTTTTTTACTTTTGACTTTTAGGGATGTGACACACTACCATGGAAGCCCAACCTTTCTACTTCAAGGAAAATACTTGCCACCAAAATAATTGCAACTGAAATTTTAATTTTACTGCAATGGCCATTTAGTGTGATATATTTTTACTGCGACTGACTTCTCTATGACAAGACACAACTTTCACTTTTTGGTTGGAGACACTTTTTACGATCTTTTAAATTTTACCTCGACAGACACCTACTAAACTTCGACCGACTTTTACTGCGACATACTTTTGGTTGTGACTAGATCACTTTTATTCCAACTTAATAATAAAATAAGTTTTCTTAGTCTAAAGACTTATAATATGAAAAAAAAATTCACCAATGGTAGCTTCAAAGAAACTGTAACACAACTATATTACGACAGACTCACAATATCATATAACCAAATATTAAGGAAGACTTGTGTCTAGCATTTGCGGATAAAAACTAAAACTTTTACATAGTGAAATATTTAGGGATTCTTTGTGACTTTCACTAAATGGTAAATGTAAACAACATTTAATCAAGTAAATCTGAAGAGTATGTGCAGCATAAATAAAAATAGCATTCAACCATAAACTATGGATTTATATATATATTTTTGTGACATATCAAAGAAATATTGCAGCAAATACAAACTTGAAAATTTACAAGGATGTTTCACCTTTTACAGAGCTTCGAATCTCAGAACACATTCCTAAACTTACATTCATTGTAATGATGTATCGCACACCAGTTCTCTTCCCAGGTGGTCTAATTTGTCCCACAAAGTCCATAGTCCATTTATCAAATGGCTGCAATGTCACCTGAGGTACCAATGAAATATTGTCCCTCCTTAATAGTTTCCCAGTTCTTTGACAAACATCACAAGTCTGCACATAAAATATCACTTAATAATGGAGAGCAGGACACCAAAAAGCTATGCAGAGCACCTTCCTAGTAGTAGAGAAACCTCCATAGTGTCCACCAAATACTTACGATTGGTATGCCTTCGCGAACATATGCCCTTGTTCATGTGGTAGGACACATTTCCTTAAGATCTCATCTGGTCCGAGCTCATAGATTTGTCTAGTGATTAACTTGAAATCCGCAGCCTTAACAACCAACTGACTCTTCTGACTCATAGTAAGCTACACTGCTACTGGTTCCGTAGCCAAAAAATAAATTTTGTTTCATGATAGTCATCAACCATTTCAACTCTAAATAGTTGTGCATCTGGAAAACCATCTTCAATGTTTTTTGGTTCCTCACCTGTCTCAATTCAGGATAAATTATCTAGGACAACATTTAAGTGACCCAGCTTCACAATTATCTCAAAATCAAACTCTTGAAAAAGAAGTAGCTAGTGGTATAACTTCCCCCCCAACACAGGCTTTGTTACCACCTAAGTTGTACTTAGTGGTTTTCTATCAAGTGAGCCTGGTGAACCGGACAAGGATAACTTGTTCGGACTTCAGAGAGCCTTCAGTCTTGCTTCCGGGAAGCTTTATTGTATCATATCACATGTTCATACCCCATGGGGGAATTGTAATAGATGTTCTAGCATGATAGTGTCTGTAAAAGACTCGGTCTCTTAGACTTCATTTGTAAATCCGATCAGCCCAGGGTGTTTTTTCCCTTGGTTATTATTGGTTGTTGAATAAACGACTGATAATTTCTGAGTTTTTCACTCCATACCTCCAAAGTTGGGGTGGTCGGCTTGGCATTTGTGCCTATTGAGGTTATTAGAGTCTATGTGTCAATGTGTAAGCATGCTAGACATCTTTTTTGAGTCATATGAACATGTCTAAGTCCCCCTAGGTGTTTTTCAATTTTTCAATTTTTCAGTTTCTTCAGTGTTTTTTTTATTAAATTTTAATTTTCCAA
>LPNX010819462.1:95595-145257 GCA_001517045.1 Pseudotsuga menziesii | reverse complement strand
GTTAAATAAGGTTATTTGCATACTGTATCATCCCTTTCTCATATGTATCTTCAGATCTGATAGTTCTGTATGCAGGAATTGTGTTGTAGCTTACAGGTTTCCCGTAGCTAGAAGATCGATGGTTCAGGTTTGATTCCATTGATTTCCAGCATAGATTTCTAAGATCGTGCCCCTCGGTGCTTCTCTACCAAGGTCCCTCTGCAGATCTGCTTCAACAACAAGCACCTTTCTTCCCCTTTCTCTCCTTTAAAATTATTAAACTTCATTCAAACTGGTTACTTTAAGGTTTCTTTTTAAATACTGATCTATCTCATAAAGAAAAGCATACATAGATCTAATTATTAAGATCCCTTCAATTTTCTAGATCTTAGTTTCATTGTGCACATAAAGTTCAAATTCAAGAGATCTAGCTAAATTGCCTTAGTTTCGCAAGTATTTTAGTGAAGAATCAATAGCTTGCTATTAAGGTAGTTTCATTTGCTGTTCAATAATTTCAATATTCTACAATATAAGTGCTGTTAATTGGCTGCACAAACAGCAGGCCAAGATCCCAAGGAAAGCAAGCTTTCCTTGGTTCCCTTTCCTCGATTTAGCTAGTTTAATTTCGTTAATTTTTTGAGATAAAGTAGACTGACCCAAAGGCACTCTTAAAGTTCTTTGGGGAATTTGTTATTCTAATTCATTCACTTTCATTTATCAGGTCTGACAGAGGAGAAAATAAGCTGCTGTCCAAAGTGCCTTTTGGAGCGCTCAAATCCCCCCAGGGGGCTCTCTTTCGTCACATAATTTGTAATTGTTTTGCATAAAATGTAATATCTTGGTTTCAGCCTGTATAAGGACCAAGAAAGCTCGTTTTTATCAGTGCTTCGATATTTTAACCTCTATAATAAAATCATCCTTTGAATAGGCTCTTTCGAGCCCATTCCCCATCCCCCCTGGGGGGATTCGCGTCGGTTCCTTTTTTGTCTTTTTCTGCTTATTTCCTTTTATTAGAATTTATCTGATTGATAGGGTAGTGTATTTGATTTTTTTTTTAATTACATATTCCATATCTTATTTTCAAAAGTAATCATAATACTTACCCCACGATTTCCCGAGTGACCCGCAAGGGGAAAGAGATTCGTGGTAGGATTAATCAGAAAACCGCATTTGTGTAGTTGTGTTATTTTATCATCTTTTTTTTATCAACATTTTAAAATTAACCCCTCCTTGATTCCCCGATTGAGATCCACTTGGATCGAAAGAGGTTCTTGGAGGCTTTTCTTTTAAGCAAGAATACATCCTTCAAAACTTATTAAAATTTACAAGACTCTAGTGTGTATGCTCTGCACTTGGCTGCGGTTCATCCGATCAGTCAAGCTGTATCAAAAGCACTTGGGTGACTAGCATAATTAGGACTCAGCTTCCCCAATTAACAAACCATCAGGTGAAAATCCAACACCTCGATCAAACCTTTACGGTGGCAAAATACCCAAAGGAAGCGGGAACCTACTGAAAAGTGACCTCGGGGCGCCGATCTCTATCACACCCTAATAGGTGCGTTACGAACACAGCCCCAGAGACTCCATTTCATCCCACATATTCCTTGCGGGTAGCCGTATAGGCTTTGTTTTGGACATACTCCAAGTACTCTCGGGTATATCTGGAGTCCCCCTTAAGCCTAATTTAAACAACTCATACTCCAATTTTAACTTAAAACGTACCAAGATGCAATCGCAAAACATTTATGCCAGACACATGCAAGCACACTGATCTTTTTTTACTCCATTTTTAAGGCACTGGTCTTTTCTGCTTCATATATATATTGTGTATCAACTTTGTGCTTTCGTGTGTATCTTCGTATCTTGTCATCTTGATTGCTTATAGTTCAAATACTCAAACTCCTAAATAACTGATTCAGTACAACATCATTACACTAAGAAATCATCCTTAGTAACTTAATAGGGTCTACCCCCCTTGGCTTCATTAGGAGTTGAGCCTAAACGGAGGAGTCAAGAACAAGGTGACAGCCTTGACTCGAGACTTTCCCCCAAGGACACACCGAGTGGCTTGAAGATTTCTGCCACGTGATCCAGGTGTGTGAAAAGGCGGCAACAGGCTTATTGACTAGGTATTCCAAGGTAGAATTGTCTGTGAACATCTTGAAATTACCATCCAATAGGTAATGGAAAACTTTCTGTAGCGCATATACCATCTCCATACCTTCCTTGTCTTCAGAGGACATCTTTCGACTAGTGAACGAAATCGAGTGAACAAGACCTCCTTCCCTTGGATGTGCCAATAGCACTCCCAATGCAATTGACAATTCATCCACATGGACATGGAACTCCTTATTCAATAAAGAAAAACTGGTATTGGTGTAGAGTCCATCTTATTCTTGAGCATATCAAAATTTTCCTGACACTCCTAACTCCATACAAAGATCGCATTATTCTTCAGTGAGCACTCCATAGGAGCTGTGATCGTAGCATAAACATGAATGAACTTGTGGTAGTATCTTGTGCTCGTGAGTGTCACTCTAAGTCGCTTCACATTTGTAGGTGGAAACAAGCTCAAAATCAACACAATATTTGTGAGGTAAACCAACAGTCCTTGCTTTCAAACAATATGTCCCAACAACATTCGAAAAGGTGCGCAGAAAATAGACTTGTTTGAGTTCAACGTGATCATATGTTGTCAACAACACTCCAGTGTCAGTCGAAGGTTCACCAGGTGGTCCCTGATCAATATGTAAACCGTCCAGTCGTCTATATAAACCTCCAGAAACTTCTAAATAAAGTCCTTGAATGCAGCGATAACAATCCAGGAGAATATCGCAGTTGCATTCTTTAGTCTGAAGGGCATCATAGTGTACTAAAAACATCTCCATTTAGTTAAAAAGTTTGCCTTGTGGCGATATTCCTTTCCGATCTTAATTTGGTGATAGCTAGAAAAACCATCCATGAATGAATAGATTTCTTGACCGCCCACTCCTTGTAACACCTCATAAGTGAATGGTGTTAGAAATGGATCATGCAAACATGCATCATTCAAATTTATAAGGTCTATACAAATCCGAACCTAAAATGTCCTCTTGTATTGCATGAACATGGGGTTGATCCATTCTGATTCATCAACCGAATCTATTTACTGTAGCATCCAACATTCTATCATGCTCATCTTTGACCCTCTCCTTGTGTCACACATTCAAGCGATACAGTCATTGTTTTACTGGTTTTGCATTGGGATTCAACAGGATCTTCATCTCTCCCAAATCTCCCAATATTCTTTTCAGCTCAGAAAACTTGGTAGGAAACAAATCTTGGAATTCATGCAAAATATATATGATCTTTTACATGGTTTCTTTGTCCTAGTAGTCCCCAACATTCGCAAACTTTGGGTCCTCCATCGTCCCAATGTTGATCTTCCTAATTTTTAATGGTTGATTCATTGGATCCATTGGTACATCAGGTGCTATGACATCCTGACTCCCTTCTATTTCTAGAATAATTATGTTCCGCAGATCATCACCATCTACATGGACCCACTTATCCTTTGTTCAAGATTCCCACAAGGTATGACACTCAATCATGTGATCACCAAGGTTATTTTTCCCATCGTACCTTCTAGAATGGTACTCTTCTATGTCGCTGAGGCGAACTGTCATCAATCTTAAACACTAGGACCATCTAGTGATAGAATTCTTATCGGTAGCCCACCATCATGCTGGAGTTTCCTTCAATGCTTCATCCAATGTGAACAACAGCTGCAGTTTTGAAACCTTATTCTCGATTGCGAATCGGCACAACGACTAAGTAATCAAGACACACTTTCTTAGTGATACCGCATGCATGTGATTCTTCCAGTTCTCTAAAGCATCATCAAAGTTGGAAGATGTAGAGATGGAGCTATGCCAACCAAGTTCCCCATTGACATTTCAGTGGATGTAATCTTCTGAAATGTTATTTGCATGATCCCATCCTGTTATAGGGTCGTCCTTCACTTGGATCCATTGGAGCTATTAATATGATGTCTTGATTTTCAAACGCCATCATGTGCTTCCTAAACTTAATCAATTCCAAGCTATCACTGGTCCATCATATCCCCAACAACGCGATATAGGAGCCTTTGCCATCAACAACGATGATAACATCAAAATCAACAAAATTCTTTATCCCTTCAACTTCCACTACAAGGCGCAGAACTCACCCAATTGGTGTTACTATTGACTAGTTAGTCAGTTGTATCTATACAGGGGACCAAACCAACTGTGGGCTCCCCATATTTTTCCATGTCTTCCTTGTTATAATATTGACGCCTCCTCCTAGATCTAAGATGACTGAATCTTCCTTGTAGTCCCCAATATGAATATTCATGTGCATCTATTTTCCTTTCTTTTTCTTATGTAAATAGTTCACAGTGGCATCTTTCCATCCCTTGTCTAGTCAATTTAACATACTATAAATCTCGATAAGAGCATCGGGACCTTTTTCTAGCAACAAGCAACTTTCTAAGAAGTTATGCAAGGTACCATGCTGTCATGACAGTCTTGCTATCGAAGTTGAATAAAAAGAAGTCAGAATTTCATAAATAAGTAACTTACCCATATCTCTTCTTATCGCATCACGTACTTCAATGAATGTCTCTTTCTCAGCATTGGCATTGAACTGCACATTGTTCTTTCCATCCAACCAGATTTGTGTAAATGAGCTATCTTATCCCGTCCTTGTACCTCCGTAGGTAATGACAACAACCTCAGCGTCATACATTTTGGGTTTTGTTGAGATTGTTGCAACTGTGAGTCCTTAATTATGGTTCAATGACCGATTCATAGGTCGGTTCACATTGTGATTTGCGTCCTGGTTCTAATTTTCATTCTGTAACTGGTTCTAGTTCTGCAACTATGGAACATTTCTTGCCTGCCACTTCACGATCAGTTGTGGATAGTTCTCAATAGTGTGGTCAACAGCGATACAATAAGTACACTGTTCTTGTAATTGTGGTAAATCTCTCTAATAATATCCCAACACTTTGCAATTATAACATTGCACTGGTTCGTGACCTCTAGGGATAATTTTACAGACGAATTTTATCCCAGTGGGCTATTTTTCCATGTTTTTCTCCCAAAAAAGATTCACCATTTTGCATTTTTTGAAGCCCTGTTTCACCCAATTTTGATGGGGTAAAAACTTTTCACCCTAAAAATTGCCAAATTATTATATAAACAATATAAAATCCTTGGAAATTAAAATATTTTTTGAAAAATATCGCCAATCATTTTATACTTGGCATTTTAAGAATTGGTAATATTCTCCAACATTTATACACTTTTAAATAAGTATGGTTCCTTAAAATCATCCCCGGTGACCTCATCCTCTTCCTTAACCAAAGCCTCCATCTCTTCCTCCTCGAAATTCTCCGCGGAAGCCTCCTTGCTTCTGATACTGCAATTGATTGAATTGCTACTGCGGTGGATTCAACTGCTACTGAACATACTATGGCTGCTATAGATCCATCTACGGTTGAGGATGTGGTACAAAATGAGGTTGCGGTGGTGGTTACACCACCTACAATGGTTTTTGTGGTTGTTGCATCATTGTATGGTCTTCTCCCTTCACGTAGTACATGTCCATTTTTCTGTCCTGGAGTAGATCATATGCGCAACAATCCTTATCTTCATGCCCAACTGATCGACAAAATGCGTAGTACAAATCCGTTGGCTTCATGACCATCTTCTGCATATATCCACAATCTTCATGACAATATCGAAAAAATTGGCAAATATGACACCATGGCATGTCATTGCAACTAAATGGGTTTGGAACTCCCAACAATAGGTACTTGTGAAAATATGAGAAATTATGCTTATGATGTCCATCTGTGTGACATCGAGTACACCACACTTAATCACGATGATATTTTCCCTTTTTTATTTCTTGCAACTAGAGGGTCAGATTCGCCAGCTCTGTCTCAAACTGGTTCATACCGACTGCATTCTCGACGACAAGTGAAGCTTCTAACTTCATCGTAATCTCTAGAGCCTCGCTCTGTTTCGCAATATTTTGTTGCATCAACAATAGCCTGATATGAGATAATAACACAATGATGAACCATTTACTATGCTGAATACCACTCATATCAAAGCTGACTCATTCCATGAGCATCTTAAACCTTAGATCAAAATCCCAAACAGTTTCATTTGGATACTTCTTAATCTCCTTCTTTTCCTCTATGTGTTGTGCCTCAATTTTTTTTTTGAATTCTTCAATCAATCCATTTATAACTTCATCCAATGTTTTCGCTGGGTCCTCCATAGGAACTTGTACAAATTTCATGAACCAATCTAGTGTGCGACCTTGAAGGGTCGTCACCAACTGGCCTTTCTTGACCTCATCATCTATAGTTTGTTTAAAAGTCCACACTGATTCACACAATAACCAGTATTGCTTGAGATCTTCAATATTGTTTCAATGGAAAAGGGATAACTTTGCATCATCTCCCTCCATCCTTGCCCTTCTTCCTAAAGTCGATGATCCACTACTATTAAATTTTCGTTGACACATTGGACAAGGAAGTGTCGAACTCATGTTTCTTCCTGAGTATGGCACAATGCACATAGGTGTGGGTATGTTGTCACTCTGGTTCTACCTTTCCTTGGACTCAGGCGTATCCTAGTCATCTCCTTCATCGCTATAGGGTTGCTTTGTTTCGGTGGTCTTCCTTCGCAACCTCGCGTCTCAGTCGTAGCAGGACTCTCTCCTGTCCTCTGCCTCTTCTCTTTTCGAAACCTTGATCCTCCTCTTGTAAGACCACTTCCTTCATTGGCTTCCCTCATAGTCCCATCGTGAAATCCATCCATCTACCACGAACCATTCCATCCAACCCTTGTCTCCACAATACCCGCAGCCTCTGCAAACTAGATTTCTACTCAGAGAATTTCATCTTCAATATGCCTTTTTCTCAGATGAGCATCTTAATATAAAATTGCAAATATAACATGAAACTACTTCTTGGCTCATTGAAAACCTGGCTCGTTGAAAAGCTCCCTTTCTACTTGGCTATAGGATTTAACTATGTCAATCATGAAATCAGTGATACAAGCCTCTAAGATACCGTCAAGACAGGATTCAACAACCCTTGATGCTTTGTTGTCTACTTCATGCAACTGCAGGATCAGTTTTGGAGTCCATCCAATTCATTCACCTCCTTGGAAATTTGTCTTTCGATATGTCAATCACGCCAAACACTCATAAAATATGATTGAAACTTCAAAGAAAAGTACTCATGTGCACCATCCTGCATATACTCTACCATCCACTTATCTGTTATTAGTATAGGGTTTTGATTCTCTTTCTTAGCAAACTCCCATATATTTTTGGTCAAATAAATATTGGATTTCCAGTCTCATTAGATGCCACATCATGTCCTTCCTCCTCTTCACATTATTTACCAGAAATGGAACCATTTTTTGAAACACAACCAGTTGAAAAGGGTTCTCTCTATCAACACCCAAACCACCGCAATCTCCTTGAGCACGGACCCAGACATGTTTTATCCCATCTAGAAACACCTGTAGAGAAGATGAAGTCTCACCTGATATGTTCAAGGGAGAGCTGACAGAACCAAGTTTCCGAAGTATGAAGGAGGATCATGTGTCTACTTAACAACTTAGCACAACATTATTCAACAAATCTAGTTATCCCTATTATGAATTAACATAATCATGTCGCATTAACATAACTGAATCATAGAAAACTATAGATGCGCAACAAATCTAGAAGTGTACCATCATTATTGTTATTGTATTATTCATAGATACACATTAGACTCACATTTGGATCATACAAAATAGGAAAACATGAAAATAGGAAAAGAAGCACTGATTATGCTCAATCTCTGTCATGTCATATTAACCTTCACAACAAAACACAGAGTCTCCAAAACAGTTATTTAGCTCACATACACATATCCAAAAAGTTCCCAGCAGATAATTCTAATAAAAATGTGCAAAAATCCAACCAAATAAGACTTAACACTTGCAATTCTACATCTATTTATAGGCTTGCGCCTTTACATTGGTTGTTTACTTAACCAACTTCCTAACTACTTCTTAATAGAATTTACAACATAGTGACCAAAATCCACATAATTCTGTCCAAAACTACAAAATATGACCAAAATAGATAAAATATTGTAAATTCAACTTGCATGTCATTTTCCACCTTGCACGACATCTTTGACCTTGTGCAGCATCCGCAATGTTGTGTAGCTAACTTACCCCAAAACTACCTTCCAACAAGGGTGTTTCTTCAAGTCCCATGACACAACACCTATGCCAAAATGAAATGTGTACCTAGATGTTCTCTTCCTATCATTTGTCCCGCCTCCATTATCACTATCAGTGTATCCAATGAGTTTAAAATTTTCTGAGGTGGAAAACATTATGCCAAGGTCCTTTGTGTCACTTACATATCTCAGAATTATCTTGCTTTCTTTTCAATGAGATTCTTTTGGTGAATCCTTGAATCTTGAGATCATACTTACTTCATACATGATGTCTTGTCTTGTCGTTGTTAAATACATAAGGCTACCAACAATACTTTTAAACAACATAGGATCTACAATCAATCCATCATCATCCTTGCTCAATTTTAAACATGTTATTACTGGTGTTGGGGATTTCTTACAATTAGACATGTTGAATATTTTTAAATCTACACTTGCATACTTCAACTGTGATATGAAAATACCACTTTCATACTGCTAGACTTCAATGCCCAGAAAAAAACCCATATGCCCCAAATCGGTCATTTCAAATTCGCTTTCCATGACTATTGTAAAATCCTTTATGCCAAAATATGAAATAAATATTAAATCATCTGCATAAAGGAATACAATTAACATGTTACCTTGCTCATTCACTTTGGTGTAAAACATTGGTTCACTTTCACTTCTATGAAATCCATTTTGGAAGAGATAAGAATCAATGCAACTGTACCAAGCTCTTAGAGCTTGCTTCAAACCATAAAGTTCCTTTTTCATCCTGTATACTTTGTTCTATTGTCTTGGAACTTCATAGCATTGTGGTTGTTCCACATATACTTCCTCCTCCAGATAGCCATTCAAAAATGCCGATTTAACATCCATTTGATAAACAAGCCTTTTTTTTTGTCCAGCAATTGCCAAAACTGTTCTAACTGTATCCATCCATGTAATAGGTGCAAAATTTTCATTGAAATCTATGTTGAGATGCTATGTTTACCCTCTTGCGACCATTCTTTCGTTGTGCTTCTACAAATTGCCATCAACATCTTGCTTGGTCTTCTAAATCCATTTGACGTTGATTACATGTTTAGCTTTTGGCACGTCAACCAACTCCCATGTATGGTTCTTTTCAATGCACTCTATTTCTTCATTCATGGATTATGCCCGTACTTATTCTTCGATAAATTCCTCAAATGTTAGTATATCATCTATTTGAAAAAATAATGCAAAGAGAGAGAATTCATTTGGTGTACCGGCTCCATATTTTTCATGCAGATTTCTTTCCTTCACTGGATATATTGATGTTGACCTCGATGAACTGCTTGATGGAGTATGTTGTCTTGTTTGTGTGTTTGTTGGCATAGCTTCAGCTGCGACTTGTGTCGATGTTATTTTTGTTGAACCATGTCACAATGTCATGGGAGTCGATGGTAGTGGGACCAGTTGACTTACATGTGGTATTTGAACCACTTCTTCTCTCAAGTCATCATGCTCAACATTCTACACAATCTGGATGGTTCCATCCCATGATTCATTCTCGACAAATTGAACATCGCGACAGATGATTACCTTCCTTGTGATAGGTTCATAGAACTTGTATGCTTTTGTGTCTCGAGAGTATCCAACAAAAATACATTTATGTCCCTTGTTGTCTAGTTTCTTTCTTAGCTCATCTTGAACATGAGCATATGGGACACAACCAAAGACTTTTAAATGAGAAACATTGTGATTCATCCCTATCCATGCTTCTTGAGGAACTTTGTTCTTCACACTCTTTGTCCAACATTGGTTCATAATATATACAACAATTGAGACTGCTCCGACCCCATATTGATTTTGCAACAGCTTGGATACCTTCATCCTGCATGCCATCTCCATAATTATTATTTTCTTTCTTTTTGTGACACCATTCTGTTGAGGTGTATACCGCGTAGTGAATTGCTTGTGTATGCCATGAGTTTTCCAAAAATTTAGAAAATCATTTGAGACATATCTAGTTCCTTTTTTTGTCCTTAATATTTTGATGCGATGTCCACTCTAGTTCTCCACAAGTGCTTTGAAATTCTGAAAAAAAAACTAAATGCATTAGATTTATGTTTTAGAAAATATACCCATGTTTTTCTTGATTAATCATCAATAAAAGTAAGAAAATAATTGCATCCATCCATGGATAAAGTCTGCATTGGGATACAAATACTAGAGTGCATAATCTCAAGTGGCGTGCATGCTCTATATGGCTTTCCGACTGGAAAAGTCTCTCTATGCTACTTACAAAAAATGCTGCATTAACAAACTCTCTCTGGTTTTTTTATCAATGGAAATCCTTTCACCACATTCTTCGTGTGCAATATCTTCATCCCACCAAAATTTAGATATCCAAATCTGAAATTCCACAGCTAGGAATCATCATGAACTTTTGTTTGAATTGCTGCCATTAAAAATTAGCATTGTATTTTTCTTTCTTGTTGCATTGCTTGTCTTCTTCTTTCCTTTCTTCCTTAAATGCAACTCTTGTATTTGTATTTCCTTTCATATCTAGAATTATTCTCAAAGGAAACAAGAGATTGCTTGTCATTTGTACTTTTTTCTATCCACTGGTTGCTTGGACGTATGTCTTTAATCACACAATCATTATCTTCTATGTAGACGCTATAACCTTTTTGTATCGGTTTTCGAATACTCAACAAATTATGTTTCAAACCTTTGACATGATAAATATTAGGTATAAACTTTCTCTCCTCCTATTTGGTTAGAATATCAATAGTACATTTTCACAAAACGATGACTTGGACATTATTTTCAAGTATGACATTAGTTTGAACTAATTTATCTAGACTGGAAAACAAATTTAAGTTACCAATAATATTATTTCTATAGCCTGAATCTAAATACCATATGTTGCATGGAATTTCTTGGACAACATTGCACTCAATCGGGGATGTGCATGCCAACAACATTTTGATTGACGAAGTGATGGTGTTGCTCAACTGGTTTTGATTTTTCCTTCCTTGGTCATACTATTTCTTCTACATTCATGTGCATAATGACAAAATTTCTTGCAATAATGACATTTAATTTTTACTTATCAAACCTATCACCACTTGTCTTTCTCGAGTTCTGATTCTATCCTCTACCTACGACATTCACGGGATTGATGATGCACTCTCCTATGGAAAAACTTCTTCCTCTGCCTCTAGAATTATATCTCTCCCTGCCTCTTCCATGACTTATGGATGACTGTGCTATAAATTCACCTTCTAATGATGTGTTTGTTCTGTTGATTCTATGTTCATGATTGATGAGTGAAGCTTGTAATTCATCAATGGTAAACTGTAACATGTCTTTGTTTTCTTCCAAGGTCACAACCAAGGATTGAAATTTATGGGGAAGACTTGTAGGAACTTTTTCAACAACTATTATGTATTCTATATTTTCTCCACGATATTTCAGTTGATTTATCAACCCAACAACTCTACTATAGAATGAGTCTACTGAATATGTATCTTTCATTGACAGAGATTTAAAATCTCTTCTATGAATCTAAAACTTAGAAATGTTTACCTTGTCCAAGCCTTGATAGGCAGTTTCCAATGTGTCCCATGCCTTCTTAGCAGTATTGGCTGCTTCTACTCTTGGAGTATGCTTTCATGCATTGATTGACGTATGTATAATAGAATCTTTTTGTCTTTCTCTTCCTATTCCCTTAGGGAATCATTCTTAGTTTGTGTGAGATTGTTATATGTCGCTTGATTTGCTGATTTTGCATAACCATTATCGACTATCTCCCATACATCTTGACCTCTGAACAAGGCCTTCATTGTTATAGACCAATATTCACAATTATTTCCCAAGAGAATTGAAGTTTGCAAACTTGACATGTGCATACCCAAAGTGGAAGCCATTTCTATTTTCCTTAGAAAATTACGTTAAGACAAGGATTCTTTCCTAATCCTACTCTGATACGAGATATTGGTGGAGATGGATTACGGTTGCGACTACTAACTTGAGCTACCACATAGTAAGAAATTTCTTTAATTTTTTTTTTACTTTTGACTTTTAGGGATGTGACACACTACTATGGAAACCCCGCCTTTCTACTTCAAAGAAAATACTAGCCACCAAAATAATTGCAACCAAAATTTATTACCACCCAGGTTTACTACGACTAAATTTTACTGCGATGGTCATTTAGTGTGATAGATTTTTACTGTGACTGACTTCTCTATGACAAGATAGAACTTTCACTTTTTGGTGGAGACACTTTTTACAAACTTTTCACTTTTACCTCGACAGACACCTACTTAAATTCGGCCGACTTTTACCCAGACATACTTCTGCTTGCGACCAACTCCCTCTTTTACCGGATCACTTTGATTCTAACTTAATAATAAAAAATCATTTCTTAATCTAAAGACTTATAATATGAAAAACATTTTTCACTGACAGTAACTTCAAATAAACTGTGACACAACTATATTATGACAGACTCAC
Source organism: Pseudotsuga menziesii (assembly GCA_001517045.1). Lineage (NCBI taxonomy): Eukaryota > Viridiplantae > Streptophyta > Pinopsida > Pinales > Pinaceae > Pseudotsuga > Pseudotsuga menziesii. The sequence goes on along the minus strand of LPNX010819462.1, from coordinate 132,522 downwards.
AATATCATAGTTTGGTTAGAATATTCAAAATCCAAATTACAACTATCAAGTTCAGGAATTTTAAGTGTCCTCATTGTTTAAGAGTGCTGAATATCTGCCCATGGAAATGGAAAATAAGAAGGAGAGCTGCGGTTTCACCTCAATGATCACTGATTGACATGGTGATATTGGGCTATGAAATCTGTTAGTTTCAAGGAACTCAAATCTCTATAATGACATCAAATCACCATAATGATGTTATAGTGATTCAACCGAATCCCACCGCATTGGTATCTTTTTCTATTAGTCTTCATTCTTCTTAACCTTTTAAAATAAGCATCCATGGGTATTTCAAAACGTATAACATCATTCCATTATAATAACATATATATGTACATGAAAAAGGGGTTTTCAATTGATCTTCAATGGTTTTGAATTTTTCTTCCATCTACATTTTGGCCTCTATGTGGTATAAGTGTCTTCTATCATATATGGTTATGTTTTTTTTGGAAAACAATATGCATCTAAAGTGTTTTTTATCATTTATATCATATGTTGTTTGGATAGCTACTTCTAGGTGCTATATTATGGATGAATTCCCTCTCCATGTAGGAGGTTCTATGCATACATGCACATTGCTATGTATTTATTACTTCCTCATAGCTTCCAGAAATGGGTAAAGAAACACCAAACCATTGAGGTGTCAATTTATAAATCTTTGGACTACCAAGCCATTGATTATTCTTTAATATGAATGAGAGATATCATGTTGAGGTGTATCATTTAATGTTATTAATGCAATTATTAATGGTGTTTGTCATATATTGTACAACTTTATTTTTCTAATGGATTAGCTTTGGAGTGATGGTTACTTTACTTTAAATTATTACAAACTCTATAGTTAGAAAGAAGTGTAGAGTCTATATGCAACTAGAACTATCCTATCAAAGACTTTAATTCACACACAATATCTAGGTGCAAGATTTTCTGAACTTCCAAATGTCAAAGATATATTCCTTTACTTTACTCTAACGAAGATATGACCTTGTACACTGAATTGTTTGTGTTATTTTTTTTATATGTGATTTTTTTGCATGTCTTGGGACACCTTAAAAATGTAGAAATTTCGTGTTTCATCTCCTTCAAAAATCTCTTCCCAAGTACAACTACGTATTAAAATATTCTATCTCACTAAGAACTTCATCTTCTTCCATAGAATGCCTCAAATAGGTTCATTCCCAACGATGCATGTTACTCATTGTTTATGAAAAATCCACCAAGTGTAAGTGATCTTCCCACTGGGATGGTTTATCCATCACATACATGTGATGCATGTATTAGATCACTCAATACACTCTTTCAATGTTCCCACCTATTTGCGAACGGAAAGGAAATACTTAAATTCAACATGCTACCCAAGTGCTCAAAAATATTCTACCATAAATTGGAAATGAACTTTTGTATCCCTATCAGAAACAATGGAGTTGAGTACTTGGTGTAATATGAAGATCTCTTTCATGAATATTTTTCCTAGTTCAACAACCTTATTAGTAGATTGAGAAGGATTAAAATGAGTTGCATTGGTTAATTTCTCCGCTACAGCCATGATTGAATCATATCATCTGATTATCATTGGTATCCCAGTAATCAAATCCATTATGACTAACTACTATTTCCATTCTAAAAGTGGAATACATGGAAACAATCCAACCATATGTTGATGCTCAATCTTAACCTGCTAATATGCCACACATTTATCAATGTATTTATTATTGCATTTCATAATCCCAAGGAAAGAGTAATGCTTTATTGTATTATCATATTTCTCATATGATAATATGAGGAATATTATTGTAAATGAAATTTATTAGCCATCCAAAATTCCATAATATTATTGCTGAAATATTTGAGGCTAGATTTTCTAATTTTATAAATAAGAATCTCGTCATCACAAAACTAATACAATTCATATATTTATTTGTCTTATGTTGTTGTAATCCATCTTTGTGAATCGTAGTTATACATTTTGTAAGGACTTTTAGACAATGGTACAATACTAGGGACAAAGTTAATTGAGAAATTAATGTCCCACTTTGGAGGATGTTTGTCAATTCACCTAGAAAAGCATCATTTCAATCTTGCAATACAAGAAAATATTCAAGTTTTGGGTCTTTGTGTTCTATTGATTTCAACATGTTGTGTTGCATACAATCTGCATCCTTTTCTAAAACATTTATTTAGTTAAAAGTATACAAACTGCATAATGGATACTATCCTTACAATGATTCTTATGTTATTTGATTTTGCATCCTTGTAGATGCAATCAAAAGTCTTATTGTAGAAGCCAAGTTTTACTTGGTGTCCTTCAAACCAATGCATTATGATGACAATATCATAAAAAAGAAGTGGAAAAATATTCAAGTTTTTCTATGAGAAGGGTCCATTTAACTCTAATGTACAAATTTCCACCATTTCACTGTACTTTCTATTGGTTCTAACGGGTAGTTGGACTAGCCATGAATTATTATGCTTTCCTATCTTAATATCACAAGTTACAATAAATTTAGGAGCAACATACATGTGGCTAGATCCTATATCAATGAAAATGTAAACGCATTTCTTTTCAATCATTTATCTTCAACTTCATTTAACCACAATCGATTGGTAATTTTCTTCGTGGTCCTTCAATGCAGCATAAATCTAAGGAATGGTCCGTGCCACATCATTCATAGTGGTAGCATCCTAGACATTTTGAACAATCATAGTCTTTTCCTTTGGACAAAATATTCTTATACATGTGCTTGTCGTTACACCCCAAAATTAGATTGGTTTCCTTGGCCTCTTTACTAACATTTAGATACTTGATTTTGAAGAAAGCTCCTAGGTTGTTCCTAAAGTGAGAAGGCTTGAACCCTTTGTTACTTTGGTCAATATTCTCCCCTTTTTTTCCTTTCATTTCTTTTGGAAATGTAATTTTCCTTTGTTCTATTCATAGAAGCTACTTGGTCTTTATTATTTTATCTAAAAGTGTTAGAGGATCATAAGATTCAATTATGTCCTCGTAAGAATGAAGTAATCCAGTTAAGAGACATTGGAATTTTACTTTCTTATCTCTAATGTATTTAACATACCTAAACAATTCAAAGAAATTGGTTTCACATTCATTCGTTGTCATTTTCCCCAATTTCAACTCATAAAAGTAGTTTAAAAGGTAGTTATGTTGAAAGTGTGTCTTTAATTTCTTCTATACAATCTTCCATTCATTAATCTTCTTCACTTATCAAAGGTGATCCCACCAAATAAAAGCTCTTCCATTTATGTTAAATATGGAAAAAGTGTTCATAAATCTAGAATAGCCATGAACTTAGAAATATATTTTTATCCCAAGAAGAGAATATTCAACTTCTTTTCCATGCCCAATCTCACCATCAAAGATAGGTGGTCAGGCCTCACATTATTCTTTCCATGAGTCGTCTCTAAGAGATTTCTTCATTGAGAAAACTTTGCAACTTTTCAAAAAGTCTCCATGTGCATACGACTCACTATTAAAATATTATGACAAAGATGATTTGTATGTCACTTCTCACGAGTATATTTTGTAAGAATTGCATCTTGCGTTTCTCCTCCTCCCACCAACATCATCTCAATTTTTTCAGTAATACATTATTTCATTTTTTCCAATAATGCAATTGCCTCTACATGTGTATTGAAAACTACGTTGAAATATAGATGCATTAGATTGGTTTTTATAATATTAAGCTTTATCTAATCTCAATATCCACTCCACAACTTTAAATCTCTTAATTCAAGTTTCTCAGGGTCTCTATAATAGTCTCTTGATTTTTTAATCCATTAAAATTTGTCTATGCAAATGCGTTTCGAGCGTGCATAATTTCATATGTGATGTCTGGTTTATAATCATAAGGTTCTTAGGCATCCTTCATGATGATAATTTATCATCCCAACTAAGGTTAAGTTTATATTATTTTAATTATTCTAAAAAATAAAAAAGTTTTCTGAAAAAATTAAACCCTCAATTCTCTTCCCCGAAAAAGCTTTTAAAAGACCATGAATTTATTCAAATAAGATATAAAATCTAAATGTTATAAGTCATAGAAGATCACTACTTGTTATCTATCTACATATAATGTAACACTTAATAAAAAAAATCATCCCCATATTAATTTTTTCTTGTTCCCCGATTTCTTATCATAAACAAACACATATCTTTTCTATTTTTTATCATTCAATCAACTCAAAATTTGAATTCTAATGAGGTAAAAAATTTCATGGATTTTGAAATCTAGGGAACATTACAAACTTCAAGGTGTGAGCAACTTAGTTGCTACAATTTAATTAATTTTAATCTTTTTTTCACTTATTCTTCATATATATATGTATATATATATATATAGATAGATAGATATAGATATATATTAAATCAACATTATTATAAATTTGTTGATTTTCTTTTGATTTTAATAAATTACTATGGGTATACATTGTCTTCATAAACATCTTTAATTTTGTTAAATAAATTTTAATTAAATTCATGTATTTTTCATTGATCCTCTAACAAAAACATTGACTCAATATTTGTGTAAACATAGAGGTCATTTTGTTTTTCATATGTTATGGTTTTATTACACATTATCTTCTTATCATGTGCACAGATACCTTAGTACCTTTAAGTGTATGTGGGCCAAGTCCACATGGATGGTTTCATCCTTCTTTATGGGTTAGTTTTTACTAGTTAGGTTAGAGACCACACCAAATCTCCATGCATGTTAGTTTCAATGGCCCCTCAAGCCTTTTTGTGGACTTTAGGCCTATGGACTTTAAGCTTGGTCGTGGTCGCAATATCCTCAACATTGTAAGACTTTAAGTTTGTGGACTTTAGGCCTATGGACTTTAAGCTTGGTTGTGGTCACAATATCCTCAACATTGTAAGACTTTAAGTTTGGTTTTGGTCTCAGATTTAACCAATGAAGAGGGATGAGACCGTCGATGTGGACTTGGCTTACCATGTTGACTAGGCCTAAAGTCTCAATAATCTCTATAGACATTAAGCTTGGTTTTGATCACAATCCCCTCAATGTGATAGAACTTTAAGATTAATTATGGTCGCAATATCCTTAACTTGATAGGTGTGTATTAATAAATTAGGTGATGGGTCTTAGTTAAGTCCTCCCTTACTTTCATTATAAATTTTTTATCTTAATAAACAAAAGTCACATGGAGAATTTTGGGTAGGGAGCATATCAGTGATAAAAATAGACATATGATACCCACTCATTGGGTGGAGATTTGTGTTGATCCAACATAGAAAGATTTGCATCCAAACACACCCAAAGTCTTAAGAATTTATATGCAAATGTGGACTCGATCAGGTTCTTCACATAAATTTCATAAAAAGGTCGAGTGGAGTCGGCTCGGTTTCATAAAAAGGTCCAGTGGAGTCGACTCGGTTAAATGAGTATGGACTACTATAAAGGCGAAGGCATGCGCTCTTTTGGCTAACAAATTTATTTGATCTGTTATTCAATAATTAAACGTTGCCCGTAGAAATACAGACATGGACGGACGAAAGCAACTTATGGGAGGAGGTGATTGTCGAGAAAGTAGTAGCAGCGGCAGAACAACAGGATCAAGATCACGAACAAGAACAACAAGAGGATCACGAACAAGAAGTCCGACTGTTGCTGCTACTTTTTCTCGACCTGCAGTGCAAGAATCTGAACAAGAAATGAGCGAAGTTGAAGAAGCTCGATCGGATGACAGGAGAGAGATAGAAGTGGACCAAATTTTAGGCGAAGCTAATGAAAAAGAGCCTCGATTTGAACAACTTCGATTGGATTTAGAGATAGCAGAACTTCAATTGGAGATAGAGATGAGAGAACTTGAAGAATCTCGATTGGAGATAGAGATAACAGAACTTGGAGAATTGAGAAGAGAAATTGAAATACTGATAGCGGAGGTTAATGGAGTAGAAGAAGCTCGATTGAATGATGGGAGAGGTTTAGATTTTGACCAAATTTTAGAGCAACTTGATAATCTTGAAACAGAATTAGTACGTCTAGAAGTTGTGCAAGGCTCTGCGGAGCCATTGGCTGTGCCAGCTCGCATTAGCATTGCAGAGGAGCATATCAGTGATAAAAATAGCATCACTTCAAGCTGCCCATGTTGTCATGACAATTTTGTAGTGGGAGAGGAGGTATGTCAACTTCATTGCACCCACATTTTCCATCAGATTTGCATTACCTCATGGTTCAGACACAAAAAAAGCTGTCCAGTTTGCGGAGCTAATCAGTAACAGATTTGTATTACCTTATGGATGTGAAAACTACCTTTCTCAATAGTAAGGTGAAGGAAGAGATTTACATACTGCAACCTTAGGGGTTTGTAGTTTAAACTAAGTAAAGGATGATGGTTGTTCTAAACTCGATCCACTACCTTCAAGTTCTACCATGTTTGTTTGTCGTGTCCTCAAAAGAAAAGAGAAGAAAGAAAATATGCAACTAATGTTTGAAGAGCTTCCATCTCAGAAGAAAAGAAGTCAGACATGATGAATATTGCAAAGAGTACTTCTAAGTGTTCCAAAACTTCAATCACAACATTAAGGTATATGCAAGGGTTGGAAAGAAAGCCAACAGATATTTTCTAAGAAATGATAGTAGATCTAAGAGGATCCTCGATCTAGTATATCTAGACACATGCTGATTGATGAGACAGACATCCTTGATGGGCACCAACAACATATACTTTAACTTTTTAGGTTTGGATAATGAGTGACCTGTGTGCCCTTCATTTTTTTTTAGAAATGGTTATTTATTTTACAGAAACAAATATACCTTCATAATCTACGAAGACTGTACTTTCCAATGGAATTCATAATCTACACAGACAACAATGACAACAATGAGGACCAACTGACTTCGACCGGTTCGCTTTTAGTCAAATTTTACAAGGGATATTTCTTAGCCTAACAACTATTTTATCTTTTACAGAGCTTCGACTCTCGACATTTTCAAACACACAGAAGCCCAAGCTTCCACACTATTCTCTTCACTCTCTACTCAGAATTCTCTCTTTGATTTATCTTCTTCTTCTTTTTATAGAAAAACTAAAATTTGCTTCTCCATGAATATACTGACTTAACATTAAAGACTATAATAACTATCCAACTAGAAACTTATGTTCAAAAATTGAATTCAACTAGTTTACATTACAGAATCATAGACTCTTCAATTTTGTCAGAATGTTCGATAGAAACTGAGCTAATACGGACTCTGATAAAGTCGACTGAGATTTGATACGGATTTGTGATTAATTAATATTTCCAAAACTCCCCCTTAATTATGAGCAAATGGGGATCTTAAAAAAAAAATTTACAATATGTTTCAGAGCTTAGCCTTTCTCTGTGCATGACAGACTTCACTATGCATAAACTTGTCATTCCAAGATAACTATGTAGATACCGAAACGTATCCCTTGCCAGTGGTTTTGTAAAGATGTGTGCAAGTTGATTGTAATAACTCAAAAATTCGTAAAAATTTAAAAAATTTCATGTGACATAAAATGTCAAATGTCACCGCTAATGTACCACTACTGTTAGAAGATAATAAAACATTTTGTAAGAGAAACAAAGATTTACTTCTTTATAAGATTTTGTATAATCTATAGGCTTATCTTTAAAATCTATGTTAGTGCTGTTTTCAACTTAGCAATTGTAATTTTTCCTAAAAGTAGAAAAAAAACTTGTATTTTACTGATGCTAGGTATAGTGTTGATTTCTTTTGTCTAGTAGGAAAAGTTTCTTATGTGTGATCGAGGCTTACTTATATTTAAGCTAACACAGTGGGACCGATGGTTCTTTACAGGTTTTAACACGTAAGCGTATGTTCCAGTAAAAAAATTAATATTTATATTCAAATCAAGAGATACTTCTTTAGCATGATTATGATGCTAGTCTTAGAATGCTTAAATGCAGCTTGCCTCCATAAGAGGTAATGTTGATCGTAATTATGTTGTCACAACTCCGTAAGGACGTTAAAACAAACCGCATATGCATGGATTAAATTGCATGATCAAATATTGTCAAAAGACATCAAATCCTCTGGATGATTATGATAAAAAAAATCTAAAGAATACTTGTATTCATGCTTACAACAATTGTAATCTAGAGTTTAAATGGAAATAAATAATGTTCACAACTTAATGCTTAGATTACTCAACAATGTTTGATGTCTATCACATTTACCCCAAAACTACTTTTTACTTTTATCTATTTACTTAATATTTGGATGCTAGAATTACACTGATATTTCTTATATGAGTCTATGGACGACATTGACTAGCATCCCCAGATACACACTACATTAAAAGAATTGGATCAAGAATCTCTTCCTAGCTGAAAGAATTCTTCTTTATTACTTTTATAGTCCTTTACTTTGAGTTCTTATTACTTGTATTTTACACTCCCATTCCTAATGTACCCTTTAGTTATAAACTATACTTTTTTCAAGTTTGTTTAATAAACTTTCGAGATAAGTCTCAGTTGATTAACAGAGATCTTATTTTTGCTTGGTCTTTATTTAACCTTTTACTTCCCAATTCCAACACAATCAAATGGCTACCTTTATATCTCCTTTTTATCTAGTTTAACATACAACATATGTATTTTAACTATATCAAACATAGTTAGCAAAATAACTTGATTTACAAAATAAAACCCGAGAAAAATATCCATGTTTTAATCCTACAATTAATATGCTAAGCATTGAATTATTTCAAAGGTAAATTATTATTGGCAATCATAGCAATTGCATTGATTTGATGACTAAAGGATTTGATATGTAATGATTTTAAATGCATATTTAAAACTGCATACGTGACTATAGAACTTCTACCCACACTCATGAAAAATCTTGACGGACACGTGGAGGTGACAAAATCATCGGTTAGGTTGACTTATGTTTTCCCTAATCTTCATTTTGCAAAAGAGTGAGGGTTTCTTCAACTGGTGTGACCAAGGTATGAGCTCGTGGACGTCATTACTCCTTGTTGACCTCCAGGTTTTCCATTTTCACTGTGAGCTTGGCCTTGTAAGAAGTAAATACTAGTTTTTATGAATTCTACGACTGTTGTGGAGAAACTGTGTGGGTGGAACAACTCATTTTTCCTTCATCGATTCAAAGACTAAGTTGGTATTTCAGACAAAAAACAGTGGACAAAGCTTGAATGACAGTGCTCTTTGTCCTAGTTGGAGTGTTGCTCGCTTTTCTTTGGACTCGTGACTTAGGGTTTTCAGTTGTAACAGGCACAATAAAACTATCTGGGTATTCCTCTTCCAGGTGCCATCAAGCTGCTCTAGCTGATTGCGTCCACAAGTTCTCCAACGATTTCCTTATCAGGTAACTTCCGATCAAGTTCTCTAATTCAAGAAAACTTATAAATTTTAATATATTTAAATGTTGTAAGTAAAACTTGTTCTTCTATGCAGAATTCCTCTCTCAGCAAATGGGGTTAGTGGAATGCACAACTCTCCCATTCACGGCCACACAACCCTGGTAAGCCCTGGTTGCACTGAGGGTTTTCTCCTGCATTGATGTGGTGGTTGGACAATGAGAAATATTTCGTTTCTAGTTAAGGACTCAGCATGGGTTTTACTGTTAGATTAATTCTTGTTATTTTGTTTCTATACTGAAACCCTAAAGGGTATTAACTGCAAGAATGTTGAAGGTTAAAGCAGTCGTGACTTGGATTTTACTTCACAGAGCCTTTACGGCTTGGATGATGTAAACTTTTTGCTTAAATTCTAAAACTCAACTCTTAGCCATGACAATACTTCTCGACCTCTACCTGGTTATTTAAGTTTTTAAGTGGTTTTTAATGAAAAGTAAATGTTGTTTCTTAGTTAGGACTTGTAAACAGACAAGGGTTATTAGTAGCTAAAGTTTTTGGGTTTACTGTTTTCTATTTTTAAAAGAAAAATGTAGGGTTTGTTTTTGTGCAGGCTTTAAGCCTCGACTAAAATTTATAAAAGGCCTATGAGCCATTACGCTATTTTCTATTTTGTCACTATTTAAATTGTTGACAATTTTAATTAATTTTAAGTTATCTTGTAATTTAAATTATTTACAGTAAAATATATTACTAGAACTTTTACAGTGTTAATGAGTAAATTCAGTACTCTATTTTCGCTCCGAAGGGTTATTATTTTTTAATATCCTACAGTTCTAAAATAGATTTTACCGGAATAATTTTTTTTAGTTCTATTTTTCTATTTTACTTTCATTAAATTTTAGAGTTGTTAAATTTTTGTGTTAAGAGTAAGATTAAGCAAGTCTGTAAGCAAGATGAAACCTATCTTTTGTAAACCCTAAGTAAAATTCTTTGAGGTTTACAATAAGCATCTTCTTTCAGTACAGAAAGAAAATATAAACTTATAATAAATTATTATAAGAACCTATGTAGTGCTATCTAGGTTCAAACCCTAAGTGCTATTTTGTTTATTGTTCCTATATTTATTTATTTAACCTTATCTATTATGTTTATAATAAATATTAGTACTAATAATAGTTCTGTGATTAGTATGAATACTAATGATTAATATTTGTTCTGTTCTTTTCTTGTAATTAGATATTATAGATATTTTCATTAGATAAAATAAGTACTGCTATTTTTTTGAACATAGATCATTTGCATTTTTCATTCAGAATTGATAAACAAATCGTCACGTCTACTTAATCAACCAGTTGTACTAGAGTACTGCCTACACAAGGCGTGGAATAATACAGTATGGTAATTTCTGTTTATTCATTTTCATTTAGCATTAATACTATTGTTTTAATTATAATCTACTAATCACTAATTTTATCAATAACAATACTCTTTTCTTCAATAACCCTAACAAAACAATAACATGCATGTCTTTGAAAAACTAGTAAACATTTTCTAAAAAAAGTAAAAAAATTAAAATAACATTAACAAATAAAAACCTGTCAAATGATGAGGTGACAACAGCTTAAGGAGGTTGTTCCTCCCAACCAACTCCTATAGAAATCTTAGTCTGTGCTTCCTCAGGACCCTCGATCCTGTTTCTTGGTCCTCTTGGTAGAGTACTGGGTGAAGGATGTATCCTTAAGACCTTCTGTCACCTGACTGGTCAAATTACAACAGTAATTCTAACCTTCTTACAATAGTATGAACTTCAACCTAAATAGTTGCACAAGTTTAGTCCTTGGCAGTTAACCCCTCAAACTCACTTCAATAAGTCCCCTCCATCGAATTTCTAATATGCACTTCGTTCACACTAAATGATCACAATCCAAAAAAATGAGCAGCCCTAGCTATCTTCAATGGGGTGTTTTATAACAATGCCTAGGTCTTCTGGGTGATTTTTTACTTAGTGAGCCACCTGCTCCAATTCCACTTTCTTGGGGAATCATGAGCACAAATATAGGGAAGTTGCCACCTGCAACAATTAGAAGTAGTTTGAGGATGCTGCCACTTGTCAGTATACTCTCCACCTAGTCTCCTCCACCAAGTGACCAGTTAACACTCTTTTAACATCTTCCCTAAGCTCTTGTCTCATCATTTATTTATTTATAAATAAACTATTCTAAACTACATTCACAACAGAATTTCAACCCAAAATCCCACACTTTGCATGTCTGAAATTCAACACTTCTCTGTCACATTTTCGACACATACTCTTTTTTTGGCGTCGATGGCATAACGTCGTATCTTCGACATTTTACTAATGTGGGTCGAAGATTCGACAGACCATTGTGTCACATATTCGACCATTTTTCCTTCCAAAGTGCCAACCAAAATTGCATAAACCATCGAAAATCCGACGTCCTCCGACCCTTAAAGTGTCATCCTTCCGATGGATAGAAGTGTTGGAGGAATGGCAGTGTCGTCGGTCTTTTTATCCAGAAAGTGTTGGAAATCAGACACCCTCTGACATTCGAAGATTCATCCTTCCGACACAGTCCGACACTTGAACCGTTGGTCATTTGACAGGCAGAAGCATCGGAGTCATGACACATTCGTCGGATGGGTTTAATGGAGTGTCAGAAGAACGTTGGAAAAGCAACACCTGTTGATGCATTTTAAAAAAAAATCCAATGATTTAACTTACCCCCACATAGTTTCAGCCTAGAATTTGACCACTGAAGGAAACTTGTTTGGACTAGACATTGGTGAGTTGACAAGCAACTCAAATGATCGAGCAGAGGTTAATATGTGGAGTGTGTCAAAGGGCTCAAAGAGAGAGTATTTACATTCAAAATTGTCAGACATTTTGGGAGCTGAATTTGAGAATACAAGTGAGAAGAAACCTGAGTTTGAGATTATAAGCAAGAAGAATCAGCAAGTTTCTGAATAGTCAGTGATGGATTTGAGAGAAAACACTAAAGAGATCCCACTTTTGTCAAATTTCTCTGAGCAACATGGTTCATTGTTTGCGGTCAATTCCTCCTCAGTCATGGATTGCAGGCCTACAGAAAACAAGTATGTTGAGTATGTTCCCATGATTGAGGCTTGTTCCAGTAATGGTACCTCACCATTATTCTGAGATTTTTCCCTGTATAAAAAATAGCTGTTAGAATTGACCCTAACTGAACTATCTTAAATGTTGTTTCATATAAAACCCAAAAAAAAGTAAAAACAAAACTAAGTTTAAACTTGCAATACCTTACTCTCTTGCAGAAGGTGTTCATGCCCTTGTCTAAGGTATCGAGAAGACTAATAGCTTGTATAACCATGTTATCCACTTTATTGACATTGAATTTCACGTTGGCTCTATTGTAGCTGTGCCCAAGACCCAATTGAGCCTTCTCCAAGTCTATGTGATTTCAACTCAATGGTAGACAAGCTTTCTAAATATACTTTGTTGTTACAAAAGGGTACCTAAACCAAACAAGAATTTAGAAAAGTCACTTCCTATCTGATTCAGAAAAGACTTGTACTAACAACCACTTAATGGCATATTGGCTTGGAGCCATAGCTAAGGGATGTAGACACTAGTTATGCTCATATTGGTGTATTGCTGGTTTAGATATTAGAACTCTTTTGATGATTCTATATTGATGACAAATTGAGTATGCTAGAGATTACATAAGGAAGACTTATAATAGTTTTCTTAAATTTCTTTGTTTTTGAATGATGGAGAACAAAATAGTATCCAACACACTTGACTCCTTGCTACCATTTCTCCATTCTATAAATGAATCCAATTACCATCATAAGCAATAGCAGTTCACTTATTTCATACAAGTAGCCAATCAAATTAACAATGATTTGTCAATAAAATTTTCCATTCACCTGCCTGCTCCATTTAACATAATATTAAGGGTGGTCTAGAAAGATCTCTTTCCAGCCACTGGCATGTTCCCTCTTGAATGTTTCCTATATTTGCTTCTTCCAAAGAAAAGTCTTGATTGATTTCCTTTGAGTTCCTAATTCTCTACCGCACCATTAGAACAAGGATTTGGAAAATATGTGGTATAATATTTGTAAATCTATTGACAGTAGATGCATTTTGAAACTCCTTTTTCAGGAAATAATGTAGTAAGAGGAAAGTATCTGCCTTTGTCCAAACACTACTATCATTTAACAACACTGCAAGTAACATCACCAAATCCCATAAGAATGGTTCCTCAATCTTATCCACTTAATTATCAAAGATAAGCCAAGCATTTAGAGGATAGGATTTACCCAAAGTGATACCTTTTAATGCCCCTACAAACAATATATTAATGATAGAGTTCACCATAATTTGTTGAGGATAACTTTGGTATCTTTTTGCACATTCACATAAGAATGGCAAGAGATATTGCACTACATTTCCTCCTGGCCACTTCCATGTGCATAAAACCTCTATTTCACACCATATTCTACAAGAAGAAATTTCATTGCAAATTGTAATGCTCATGTTCTCCATTGTGATGTGTGAAGTCTTCATTAGTGAAACAAACATCAATTTATCTTTTCGAAGGGCCAAACCAATCCTGTCCACGAAAATTAGAAATCTCGTATACATATTTTTCTACAAGTAAGTCCACAAATTCATCATTAGTACAAACTCCAGCCTTCAACTACATTTGAAAGGATTGACTACTATTTTAAAGGAAACTCATGAGATTTGAGAAAAAGATACCTTACAAGAAATGCCAAAGTTGTAAGTACATTTCTTTTAGTATTTCATTCCCTAGCTATTACACATTTTTCAGACATTCTAGGACACAGTGCTATATGATGATCATGGAAGTGATGGCGTGAGTACCTTCATTTCTCCTGAAAATACATGACTACAATTTTCAATGTATAGATATATCTAGACAAATCTTAGTCTAATAAGCCAATCTCTTCAACTCCAAAGATGGCTTGAAATTGTAAAAGGAAGAATCAAGGTTGCAATAGCATTCTATTGGAGTAGAAGAGGGAACGAGTGTGGGAGTTCCTGGAGAACCATTTCCCCAAAAAACATAGTAGTGGGGCATCCCAAGGTTATCTAAACCAATTGTGAATGTTTTTGGCCATTTGGCAAGTTCCACACCCAGTTCAAATCTCCCTGGCTGAGGCACAGTAGTCTATTCCTAGGCACTAAGGTTGTAAGCAATACAACATTATATGGAATTTGTGTTTATGTGCAAGAAACATAATTTCCATAAATTTTGCAACATCCATGCCCCCCATGCACCACATTGTCATTGCATTCTCGCCAAGTTACACTTTAACTACATTACAAAGTAATGAACAACATTCTTCATTACAAAGCATTGAACGATATTAATTTACAGGAGCATTTGGAAAGGATAAAACAACTTGTCAACAATATTATGGAAATATTATTGTGTGATAAGTGTCACAAGGGCTATCACATGTATTTACTTTTCCCAATTGTTGTCAAAATGCCCGTGGGGGAGTGGTTTTGTGAAAATTGTTCCCACAAGGATAAAGTGAAAGGTTTGAATTAGCAATGCTTTCAGATCCATTTTTGGGCTTTTTATTTTTATTTATATTTTTAAATTTAGGGGATTTACCATGATAGTGTAATTGACTATCAGTTTTGTTTGCAATGTATAGGATTTCCTTTTGGTGCAGACTAAAATCATTGACTTTTTTAGCATTCAAATAAGTTATGTGATTGATATGTCATGTAATGGTAAAGCTCATTTGGGTTCATTTTTTTTTAATACACATTGCACATTCTTCATTCATTCTTACATTTGGCAAGATAGATTTATTCAAGGGTTTTATTCAATCTGAGTTAAGGATGAGATTTAATTAGGGATTGAATTCCCCAAAGATCATGGCTTCCTGTGATTCCCTTTGATATTCATTTTTCAACCTAGAAAATGTACATGTTGAATTGAATTTTTATCTTCCCATTACTAAATTTTTTTGCTTGAGAATATTAACAATCAATTGTTTGTATTCATAACATTTTTTTTCATCTGGATTCAGAATTTAGGAAAACCAAGAGATGTACTACAAGATTGATTCTCACTAAAAAGAAGAGAAGGTTGTTGCCATTTGTACCAAACCAAGATCTAGGTAGAAGATTGGAGCAGATGGGATCTCTTGCTACAACACTTACCTCTGTTGGAGTGGATTTTAGTGATGAATTGACCTATAGGCCTGGCATGGCTCCAAGATCGGCTAACAAGGCTATGATGGAAAAGGATGGGATGCAGGTAGAGTCTCATTGGTAGATCCAATCTCTATATTCTCGATGGAATCAAGACCATCAAACACATATAGACTATAGTTGGCTCTAAACATAAATATATTACATTGAATCTTATTTATTATGGATAATAAACATAGGTCAAAAGAGAATCTAGGGAAATCTCAGAAATGGATTTTCCATATATGGTACAAACCAATTTGTTGTCCCTCATATATTAAATAACATGTAAATCTATTTTAGCTGTATATTTGCTAATTCATTTTCTAAATTCTATATACCTATGGAATCAAAGAAATATAGGGATGCCTTTGAACTCTTTAAAGCAATGTGTAGAAGGGAAGAGTCGCCTCCATTGTTTGTTGTTCACGACCCTCGTGAGGTGTATGGAATATTTCCTAATTCCTTCCCTTTCCATTCTAGTCTAAAATGTATGTTTTAGTACATTTGCGATCTTAGGATTTCATTGATCTGAGAAGCTATATTTTGTCTTACGTAGTTTCACAATGGAGGCAAATAACAATATAAAGGACCTCACCATTATCACATAGTATACAGAGAATGTTGATTATTTGTGTAAGAGACAAAAATATTACGGGGACTGTATGATGACTTTTCTTTCCACAAGAGACTTGACAAAGGATCTTGTCATTTGTCCTGATAAACGTGGAAACATAGCACGTTTTATCAATGGGATAAACAACTAGACAACATAAGTGATAAACTATTTCATGGAATATTTGACTCATGTTACTTTGAATATTTTATTTTGATCAAAGTACAAGGAATGCAAGTTAACTTTTATTGTGCTCGTCTTTCAAGTTAACAAACCCTAGAGGTAAATATAGTAGTATTTCATGTGTAAATATATGAATTTGTGTGATTAGTGTAGTGTTAGATGAGATCTACGTTTTTATAAACTAGAAAACCTTAGAAATTTATAAAATTCAATAATCCCAAAATAACAACAATTTTCAAATTATAAGCCACCCTCAAATTTTGGTATGCCTATTTAGCCCTAGATCCTCCAGTGCATCACCTATCTTCTTGTCTACATCCATGAACTTGAGAAGCAACCTAAAAAACTAGTCAAAAGTTAGATCTAGGGTTTCATACTTGACATGTTTGAGGGGTTGGGATAATTTGGCCTTGATAAAAGGTTACTTTATGCCTTACAACGAGCCCATTTAATTGTTTAGTAGGGAAATTTAGGGACTCTTTCATTATTGATCAGTATTAGTATCGTTTCTAGCCCTAAAACCTATCAAAAAGACTTGCAAAATCAACCAAGTTAGGGTCATATTTGAGTTATGGGGAAATATCAACAATATAATTGAATTTTGCCTTCCAAAAACATTATTTTCAGGCTAAGGAGTACTTGTATAAACCCTTAAAAGGATGGTTAACTCAGCTGGTAATTCATGTTGATATACCAATGTGTACAATGGGGTGAAAAGTTACAATGGAAACTGAAAATACGAATGTGTACCATGCCCAACTCACAACCTATAGGGATGAGCACAAATTTAAACATAGGTTTACCACTGCACAATCAACCATTAAAGTTGAACAAGATATGAAATTAATAAACAAATTACAAAACTACTGGAGAAAGATAAACTGGGGCAGATAACAATATACTCATGCGGAATAATAGGGAAACAACGCTTCAGATACCATTTTCCTCACAAGTCTATCTATCTTTTTTTGTCTTTTGACCTTTCATATTCCCATCAAACTCAAATGCCTATCAAATTTTTTGTAATGAAATGCCTACATTTAATTTTGTTGTCCTAGCTATATGGTATTGGTAAAGTATTACCAAGGGGCCAGTTATCACGATAAATCAAAATATTTAAGGTAATTGTTTAGATTAGATATAACAAAGTTCACCTCTATCATCTATGTATGGTAATCATCATCATCAACTAAATGTATGTGTGTGCACATCCATAAATACCCAATACACAGCTCAATCAAACAAAAGAAAACATATTTATACCTTGATTTCTGGATCTTCACACTCTCTTCTTATGCTTTACCTTTCAAAACATCATTCAACATACTTCATTTTTTGTCCTATTGCAATAGTTTCATGTTAGGACCCATCAAATATATTTATGTTTGTTTATGAAAATAACAAAAACAATCTAAGTAAATACAATTCTATTATAATGTAAATTACAATACTATTCAACTATTCAAGTAAATTAATTGTTAAGAATATATCACCTGATAAAACATGGATAACCAAAAATACTATGTATATAAGGCCATCGATCTAATCAAAACTCCATTTCTTGCCTCTTAACTATGGAAATGTTTCTCAACACTATCTGTAACAAGTTCCAATGGAGGATTCAAATAGAAATAGTGAAAATTACACAGTAAAAATATAGAAATAAATGTTTTTTAATGTATTCTCCCTTACCATTCATTGAGCTCCTCTCTGTTTCAAGAATAATTTAATATTCTCTACTAAACAGGACCAACCACGTGAAGGTGGAAGCTCTTATGGCCCCTCACCCCCCCTCTCACATCACTCTCAACTCCCCAAACCCAATGCCTATACTTGCAAATAACAATTTATTTCACTATTTCACAATGCAAATAACAATTCATCTACAATGCAAATTATTTCACTCAATAGTTGAAAAATGATTTCCTTAAATCATTCTTTAAAATATTCATTAAACCATTCAATCATTCAACATATGAAAAAAACATTCATTAACTCATTCATTAAAACATTAATTTAGTCAATGGCAGAAAAAAAATATCAGTAAACAATTTAGTAAAGCATTCATTCATAAAACAGAGGAAAAAAGAATTTTTTTTTTTTATAAATAAGAATTACTCAAAATTTGTTTAGTTGCTTCCTTTTTACTTTTATTCTCTTTAAATATTTAGTTAGAGTCGCATCTTCAGGAATCTAATCATCGATATCCCTACTAGTCTGCTCGCAAGGTTGAACTTCAGGCGAGGGGCGATGAATTTCTACAATAATGTCAAATCTTTCATTAATATATTTATATTTTGATAAATATGAGAAATTCATTTAAAAAACATTATGAATGTGTGTTTTTACCTGCCATGTGCACATCAACATGTTCAACATTATCTCGTACTGGCCCAACCTGTTCCGTGTTATGATCTACAACTACATGCTCTATAGTTGAATTGTGTAGAATTAGAATTAATGTTCATCATCTACAATGGTCTATAAAAAATAGTAGCACATTAATAAATTCATTACCAGGATGAGAAGCATGATCTTCGTTTGGTTGGTCATGTACTACATCCTCGACATGAACGGGATCATTACTTTCCTGCACAAAAAGGAATAAATAATTTACGTTAGTTTATTTATAAGGAACAAATTGCATGAGCATTAATAAATTATCATTAAACTATACAGTTTTCACATACCTAGTGTTGCAGCTGCAACTATTCTCCCCAAATTTCTTAAATTTTGGACCCCTCCTCATGATTTTGCTTTGGTCATTTAATCCTTTGAGTTGTTGGTCTGTGTTTTAATTTTAAATGACTACAAAAGCTTAACTCTTGACCAAAGATCGGATTTCGATTGCATTGGAGTTCATGGTGAGTCGCAGCTTTTAAGCTTGTTTTTGCTTGTTGATCAAACCAGTTGTCTTTGCTATGGTCGCCGTTGCGGAAGTGTGACAGAGTCTCTGTCCAATGTTGATTTGAAGATCTGTCCGAAACAATTAAGTCGTTTTTTGTTAAATCGACGGTTGATAGCCTTTACCCATCCACCATTGCAGCTCCCAAACTATTTTTCCATCCGAAGTGTAAAAAGCTCCGACTACCGATGCGTTTAACCTGATTTAGCCGTGTACCCGAAGCCATTTCTTGTCCGCCGTTGCAGATGGGAAATCCATTTGTCTTCCGAAACGTAAATCCGTCCGAATTCCGACATGCATCACATGGCTCTAGCCTTCTCTTTTCTGTCGTTTCGACTCTCAAAGTCTTTTGGCTTCTGAAGTACAAATTCGTCCGACTTCTGATTAAAGCCTCTCTTGCCTGCGTTTTGCTTGTCCATAAATTGTGCCTTTTCCACCGTTGCAGCTAGGAAAGCCTTTTGGCCTCCGATGTTATTTCCTTCTGACTGCCAACTTTAATTTTTCCCGCCAATGAGTTTCCTGTTGACCATCGTAGGCTAGGTTTGTCAAGCCCACAGGTGGTGCGCCTTGCCATTTCCTTGTGGAATAGTCGTTTCAATTGGTAATATTTGTTGTTTTTGAATCATGCTTGTTGATTTGATTGCAGGTGGTTTTTGAGGAGATTGGTCAATCTATCGTGGTGCGGAGAAAGACGAACCGTTTTGGCAGGAGTATAACTGAAACCAGGGGAATCGCCAGGAGGGCCAGGGGAGTAAAAGACGAAATCCGGAGCTATAAATGCGTGGACCCAAAAAAAAAAACTAATCAGTTACCCAGTGGTTCATGATTGCATACAGACAAGATAGAGGAATGTGAAACGTTTGGGACACTGAAAGATCATGCGTCTGGGGAAAACTGAAGCATTTTGGAATTGTAGTTAAATATTTTAAAGTAGGACTTAGAAAGGGATTTTTCCCTGAAAAAATTTGTAAACTTTTTTTCTTGTAAGAGGAACTACATTTTACAGTCAGAAAGTGCAACTTTTGCTTGCTGGAGAGAGTGAAATGTGGAATGTATCAATGCGACTAAATGAATAATGTTGAAGAGGAACTATTTCATTTTCAGTTGTGTTTCATTTACTGTGAGAGTATTTAACGTCCTGAACCTATGTTCTTGTTGAATGTTCTTCAGTATCTTTTGGGATGTTTTCCACTGTGAGTGATAAATGTTGTTCATAAAATAATCGGCTATCTGGTTGTTTAAATATCTGTAATTGATCATGTGTTTTGAAAGAAGTGTCATCTAACTGTAACTCTTCATAATGCATGTACACAATGTATTACTCACTTACAAATGACAATCCTGCTCCCTAGGGATAGTTTAGGTAGTTAGTTTATTTTCTTGTTGTTTGTGATTGGGATGCTAATGAGTCTAAGACGAGAGGTAAGAACCTGCGCATCACATTGTGATTGCTCCTTGCATCTTATCACCCTGCATGGTTAATTAGGCACTTGCATATCATACATTAAGTCAAAAATACCAAAAAGTACACGGTGGACCGGGCCGCAACCGGTAAAGCCTCTGTTTTTTTTGTTACTTTGACCTACGGTAGCCGGACCGCAAACCGGACGCATTCCCTATACCAAACATTCAACGGGATAGTTGGGAACGTTGATTGGGGAGAATCCCTTACTGTTGTTGCCTGTGAATTTTAGGGCCCCAACATTTTTTTGGCTCTAGAAAGAGGGCCGCCAGTGTATGGCTGGCCGAGGAAACCCATTTTTCCGAGAATATTCCATCGGTAAAAAGTCTGAAAGCAGTGGGTTTCGTAATCCAATTTCGGAAGAAAGAGAACATCTATATTCTGTTGGAAATGAAATTGTTAATGATATGAGAATACACACCAGGGCATATGCTAAGAAGATTGGAGGATTGCTGATCATCCCTCAACTTCCCAGAAGAGAGTATAAAAATAAGGATCGTCCTGAAGCGGAAGGCTCAGTGTTGGTTGGAGACTGGGAAGAGCTTGTAGAAACAGCCTTAAAGGAAGTTGTGCTACCTTTGAATCAAGAAGGCCCAGAAACCCCTCACAGTTCTCCTGCTCACACTCCAGTTGGTTCAACTCCTCACTCTCCACCCAGACTCATGGCTGGCATAAACGCAAACCAACCACCTAACACGCCAAATCCGCCACCTGCATGAAGAGCTAGATCACCCTTAAACCTGACCCCCCCGTTACATGATTTGCCTCAATCCTTTGAAAAGTTACTGCCTAAATTCGACCCCAATGAGAAGATACTAGTAGATGATCATTTGCAGAGTTTTTACTTGGCAATAGAAGGATTGGGGAGCATGAAGATGTAGTCTGCAGACTGTTCCCGCATACCCTTAAAGGAGCTGCAGCATCATGGTACTTTGGGTTTCCTGCTAACTCTATCCCTGATTGGGATACCTTCGATAGAATTTTCAGAAGTAAGTATGCAACTCAGAAAATTCATGTGGCTCTCATGAAAGGACTATGCGCATTGAAGAAAGAAAGAAAAGAAAAGGTGCACAGTTTCACACAAAGGTTCACAGCCTATCTCAAGAATTTCTCTGAAACAGATAGACCTTTAGACAAAGTTCTGATTGAATATTATACTTCAGCTTTAGGCCCTGATCTGGCCATGTTTGCGAAGGGCAAGGCCAAGCCTACGTTGACGGAAACCTATGAAGAGGCTGAAGTAGTGGAAGCTGAAAGAGAGAGTATTGAAGAATATCCAGAGCAGTCAGGAGAAAAGGGTACGGGAAGAAAATCCTTATTTTTTACTAAGCCTAAGGAAGAAAAGTCGCCAGATTTGGAAAATATGGCCAAAATGATGCAGAAAGTTTTCAACAAAATCATAGATATGGAGAAATAAAAGGAAGCACAAAAATTTTATAAGCCATATTATAAGAAAAGAGAGGATAACCATCAGTCTCAACCTCCTCACAATGCTACATCTATGAATTTAACAGAGGTAGGCTTGGACAATTTTTGCACTTTCCACCAACAGCCACACTCTGAAAAGAATTGTCCTCAATGGATTAATTCAATGACATTGGTCATGAATCAACTGTTAGATTCTAGATTAATAGAAGAGGGAGAAGAAGAAAGAAAAGATACTTCTACTTCTACTTCCACTAAAGAACAGGAAGAAGAAACCATGGCTTTATGGAATTCTGTCTCGTTATTTGACACTGAAGAAGAAAATACTCAGGGGTACAAGGACGTTGTGGAAACCAACGTAGCCACAAGGAGCCAAGGGACAGTTAAGGAAGACAGTATTATACTCCCAAAGATTAAGAGGCTACAAAGAAATGTTAAGAAGAGATTTCAAGACAAATCTTTGGCTGATAAAATTCCAGAGTTCACTATTTCCATCCAAAATCCTAGACAGAATGATACAATGGCCAAGCCAAATGAAGATAAGGAGAATACTGATAGGCCTCATCCCATGGAACAGCAGATGGATTATGACATTGTGGAGGATTTAAAGAAGATAAAGGTGAATGTTCCACTATTCGAAATGTGCAAAGTGCCACAACAAAAAGAAAGGTTGTTGAGAGCCCTTGAAGCATCAGATGAGAAGACACCCACTAACAATCAACCAGAAGAAGAAGAAGAGATTGGAGAGAGCAGCAGTGGAGGTAAGTCCAAGCACAAGCATCCACCTTTCCTCCTTCCTTTTGAAATCTTTAACTACAATGTACATAATTGCTAGGTAGATTCAGGGGCAACTATTAATGTCATGCCGATATCTGTCTGTAAAAGAATCAATGGGTAGCCTAAGCCATCCCCGTGGAGAGTAGTTCAGTTGGACAGGACAGATGTGAAGGTAATTGGTGAGATGGAAGATGTCCTAGTCCATTTGGCCTCAAATGATAAAGTATGCCAGGTCATTAATATCGTGGTGGCTGATACACCAGATGCGTATAGCCTTATCCTGAGCAGAGATTGGTCGGCCAAACTTAATGGATATTTCACTTTTGATTGGTCACATTTGTGGTTTCCATACAAAGGAAGCCCGAATCAGATTAAGATTTTCAGAGAGCCTTAGATGAAATATAACGTCACTTAGCTGGATGAGAAGAATGTACCAGTGGATTCTATCTTGGGAAACTATTTTATTGAGCTAGAACCTGGGAATTATCAAGCAGAAGAAGCCAGCAACACATCTGACACCCAGCTTGATCTCCTTCGATTCTCACAGGCTGATGAGATTGACTGTAAAATAGTAGAATTAGCAATAGAAATAGATTCGTTTTCAGTAGTTAATGATTTTTGGACTTTATTTTTTGATGGCTCTAAGAAATTAGAAGGGTCAGGGGCTGGCTGTGTCCTGATTGACCCATAGAAGAATAAACATTTCCTTTCATGTAGAGTAGAGTTTGAGTGTACTAATAATACAGCTGAGTACGAAGCACTGGTGCAGGGACTAAAGAAGGCAATTGAATTAAAGGTAAGTAATCTAAAAGTTTTTGGAGATTCTGAAATTATTGTGAAACAAATCTGGAATCAGATACATTGTGTTTCTCCTCACTTAAAGGCTTACCAGAACGAGGTATGGGATTTCCTGAAATATTTTAATGCATTTAACATTATTTCAATTCCAAGAATTAAAAACGCAGCCGCTGATCTGTTGGCCACATCAGCCGCTAGACTCGTACCCACTAATAATCGATGCTCTGTTGAACTGCTTTTCAGGACCTTTGTACCTGATACGATTATGAACTTGTGATTGTTCGATGATGATCAACAAATAATATAATGCTTAAAAAATGACAAGGTATTTAAAGGATCCATTATAGATGATGAGGAACATCAGGCTGAGATGAAATACGATAATTTCATTCCTAAAGGAGTTAGAATGTTGGAAAAAATGTTCGATTTAAATGAAAAATTCAGAAGAGCACACAACGTGAAGACCCACATCTCATCTCTGTAGTTTGATTTGATTAATTTAGGGACTGAGACGAATCCCAAATTTGTAAATCTCGGCAAGTGTTGTTCGCCTGTGGTAAGAGATAGATTCATCAATCTGTTTAAACAATATAAAGATGTTTTCGCATGGACGTACGAAGATTTGAAAACATACGACACCAGCATCATCAAACATGTCATTCCCATTAAAGTAGGTGTCAATCCATATCAGCAACCATTAAGAAAAATGCATCCAAAATTGGAGCCGCTGATTCAGAGTGAAGTAAAGAAATTATTCGATGCTAGAATCATCTTCAAATTCAAACACTCTGAGTGGGTATCAAATCTGGTGCCAGTAAGAAAAAAGTCGGGAAAAATCAGGCTCTGCGTGGATTTTAGGAACTTGAATCACGCTTTCGATAAGGATAACTACCCTGTTCTGCCCATGGAGCAATTGCTGCAAAGGGTCTCTGGTTCTGAATTTTTTTCATTATTAGACGGTTTCTCTGGCTACAATCAAGTATTAGTAGTTGAAGAAGACAGATTAAAGACAACGTTCAGAACTAAATGGGGAACCTTTGCCTATAGAAGGATGCCTTTTGGGATGATTAATGCTGGAGCGACATTTCAAAGGGCTATGGACATAGCTTTCCACGAATTGATTGGAAGAAATGCTGTAGTGTACCTTGACAACATTACAATATTCTCAAAGAAAAGAGAAGAGCACGCATTTCACTTAAAGCAAATTTTCGAACGCTCTCGAAAATATGGCATTTCCCTCAATCCTAAAAAGTGTGTGTTCGCTGTCACAGAGGGCAAGTTGCTGGGTCACATAGTTTCAAAGATAGGAATTTCTATTGATCCAGAAAGAGTCAAAGCCATTGAGCAAATCCCATTGCCCCATAATAAGAAAGGGATGCATTCTTTTATGGGCACTATAAACTTCGTGCAAAGATTTGTCCCTGATTTTGCTCAAATTGTTAAGCCACTACAGCAGATGGTGAAACAAAATGCACAATTTAAGTGGACTGAAATTAAAAAGAATACTTTCAGCAAAATCAAGACTGTTGTTGCACATGCTCCCTCCCTGAAAAGCCCAGACTTTGATAAAGACTTTATTCTATATACATTTGCATCCGATGATTCACTAGAAGCTGTGCTCACCCAAAAGGAAGAAGGGGGGGATGAATTCCCAATATCCTTCATGAGCACTGGTCTGCAAGGGGCTGAATTAAACTACCCAGCCGTTGATAAGCAAGCTTACGCAGTATTTAAGGCAGTGAAGCAATTCAGACCTTATATATTAAAAAATAAAACCAAGGTAATAGTTCCCTACCCAGCTGTAAGATCCATTCTCATATAGAAAGAGTTAGGAGAAAGAAGGGGCAATTGGGTAACAGTTCTTCAAGAGTACGACCTTGAATTCAAGCCAGCTTCTATAGTGAAAGGTCAAGGGTTGTGCAAACTGATGACTAAAAGTGGGAACAATGAATAACAAGCCTGGGAGGATGAGGCAGAGTTACATGTAATGGATGTATGTCCTTTATTTATAGCTCTCGAGTCTTGGTACAGAGACCTTGTGCATTACCTGTAGGCAGGGCTGTTACCAGAACATTGGAATTCCAAGAAAAGAAGAGCACTACGTCTTAAATCAGCATCTTATCAAATTGTTGAAGGAGTGTTGTTCAGAAATAATTATGACGAGGTTCTTCTTAGATGACTAGAAAAGGAATATGCTAAGAAAGTAATGACAAAATTGCATGATGGGCCTGCTGGGGGACATTATTCAGGAGACACTACAGCCCACAAAATCCTCAGGGTAGGTTATTATTGGCCTACACTCTTCAAAGATGCACATGCACATGTCAGGAGATGTGACATCTGCCAAAGGTGTGGTGGGAGACAACCTAAAGCAGCAGCACCCCGAAATCCTATGATGATCACGGAACCATTCGAGCAATGGGGGTTGGATATTATTGGAGAAATAAAACCGAATTCTTCTCTCCAACACTAATACATTCTGACCACGACTGATTATTTCACTCACTGGGTCGAAGCTGTCCCGCTGCACAAGATTAATGAAGATGAGGTCATCATCTTCCTGAAGACCACATCATGACCAGGTTTGGAGTTCCAGTTTCGTCAGTCTTTGATAATGCTAAGTACTTTTCATCTATTAAATTGACTTCTTTTGCTCATGATAAAGGGATTAAATTGCATTATTTTGCTAATTACTATCCACAAGGAAATGGCCTGGATGAATCCTCTAACAAAAATTTGATTAGAATTTTAAAAAATACTGTGGTAGAAAACCAGAGGAGTTGGCACTCAGCATTACCAAATGCCCTTTGGGATGATAGAGTCACCCCCAAGTCTGCAATTGGAGTGTCTCCTTATACCCTTATCTATGGAAAAGAACCCATTATTCCTCCCAACATCATGCTACCATCTTCCATACTAGCTCAAGAGTCTAGAGGGTCTGATGATGAAGTTTTACAGATAAGAATATATAATCTCCTGAAAGCAGAAGAGGCTAGATCTAAAGCCAAAGAACGCTTTAAACAACAACAAGAGTCAGTTAAGAGATGGTTTGACAAGCATAAAGCTGGGACAAAAGACTTTGAAGTAGGAGACTTAGTCCTCAAATGGGACCACCCCCACGATGAGAAGGGAAAGCATACCAAATTCCAGCAGTTGTGGGTAGGCCCCTTTCAGATTGTAGCCAAGCTTGGTCCTTCTACTTACAAGTTGCAAGATCTGCAGGGGTGGGAGGAGAACCTGCCGGTAAATGGTTTGGTTCTCAAGCCTTATTTTTCCTGAGTTTTTTGATTTCTTCTGTCTTGTGTATAAATAATCCGTCTGGTAGTATTTTGAATCATGTTTTTCAATTTGCTTTAGTTTGATTTTTCTTGTTTTCAATAAAGGGGATGAACCTGCGGTTGCATGGGGAACATCAGAATTTTTGGGAGTGATAAACAATTTAGTGATCAGACTGTGGGTTGTTGTTTATATTAAATATTTTCTTCCAGCTTATTCATTTTCTTGAATATTTCTGTGTGCATTGAATTCCTGCTTAATCCTTGTGTAATAAACCGGATTCAGAGAGTCTGGAACACTATGTTGGGGCTCCATCCACGTCACATTTAAATTGTTCTAAGGAGCAATAGCAGAAGACCCATGGAAAGGAGCAAGGTGAACATTATGTTAAACATAAATGATCCCATTCCAAGAAATGAATGCCTAAAGGAAAATAAAGTGTAAAAACTCCTATGAAAGCATCATAAATCAAAGCAAGTGCTGAGTCATAAGTACTGAATTGCCAAAAGATCCTCTCCGTTCGTGAGCTGAAATTTGAAGTACACCACTCAAGCAAAAGGACACTATGGGATAGAGGATCCTGAAGTAAAATTCAATAAGAAAGGCATGTAAGCAAACTCATATGAAAAGGGACAAAAGTCCAAAAGCAAAAAAAAAAAAAAAGTGTTAAAATGGCATGGGAATGAGGAACAAACGAATATTTTTGTTTACCATATGCTACAATCCTGTGGTGTCCAAAGATATTAGCCACCTGAAGACAAAGGTAATAATGAAACTCATCCTCTAGCCTCAACATAGTTATCTGGACTTAACGATTCTGGTTTCCAATCTCCCTAATTGGATTGTCACCAATGATTAAGGGTACACACTTCTGTCATTTGAGAAATCCATATTGCTGGAAGAATTCAATATGAGGCTAGTGTTGTTAAACAGTCTGTCACTCAAAGGTTAATCGCCTAGAGATATAGGTTCACCAAGTAATCGCCAATTGTTGCAGTTGCAACTATTCTCCCCAAATTTCTTAAATTTTGGACCCCTCCTCATGATTTTGCTTTGTTCATTGAATCCTTTGAGTTGTTGGTCTGCGTTTTAATTTTAAATGACTACAAAAGCTTAACTCTTGACCAAGGATCGGATTTCGATTGCGTTGGATTTCATGGTGAGTCGCAAATTTTAATCTTGTTTTTGCTTGTTGATCAAACCAGTTGTCTTTGCTGTGGTCGCTGTTGCGGAAGTGTGATAGAGTCTCTGTCCGATGTTGATTTGAAGAGCTGTCTAAAAAACTTAATTCATTTTTTGTTAAACCAGTGGCTGATAGCCTTTACCCATCCGCCATTGCGGCTCCCAAACTGTTTTGCCATCCGAAGTGTGAAAAGCTCCGACTGCCGATGCGTTTAACCTGATTTAGCCGTGTACCCGAAGTCGTTTCTCATCCGTCGTTGCGGATGGGAAAGCCATTTGTCTTCTGAAACGTAAATCCGTCTAACTTTCGACATGCATTGCATGGATATAGCCTTCTCTTTTCCACCGTTGCATCTCTCAAAGTCTTTTGGCTTCCGAAATACAAATCCGTCTGACTTCCGATTAAAGCCTCTCTTGCCCGCGTTTCGCTTGTCCGTAAATTGTGCCTTTTCTGTCATTGCGGCTGGGAAATCCTTTTGGCCTCCGATGTTATTTCCTTCCGACTGCCAACTTTAAGTTTTCTCGCCAATGATTTTTTTGTTGACCGTTGTAGGCTAGGTTTGTCAAGCCCACAGGTGGTGTGCATTGCCATTTCCTTGTGGAATAGTCGTTTCAATTGGTAATATTTGTTGTTTTTGAATCATGCTTGTCGATTTGATTGCAGGCAGTTTTTGAGGAGATCGGTCAATCTACCGTGGTGCAGAGAAAGACAGACCGTTTTGGCAGGAGTATAACTGAAACCAGGGGAATCGCCAGGAGGGCCAGGGGAGTAAAAGATGAAATCCAGAGCTATAAATGCGCAGACCCAAAAAAAAAACCGATCAGTTACCCAGTGGTTCATGATTGCATACAGACAAGATAGAGGAATCTGAAACATTTGGGACACTGAAAGATTATCCGTCTGGGGAAAACTGAAGCATTTTGGAATTGTAGTTAAATATTTGAAAGTAGGACTTAGAAAGGGATTTTTCCCTGAAAAAATTTGTAAACTCTTTTGCTTCTAAGAGGAACTACTTCGTTTTACAGTCAGAAAGTGCAACTTTTGCTTGCTGGAGAGAGCGAAATGTGGAATGTATCAATGCGACTAAATGAATAATGTTGAAGAGGAACTATTTCGTTTTCAGCTGTGTTTCATTTACTGTGAGAGTATTTAACTTCCTGAACCTATGTTCTTATTGAATGTTCTTCAGTATCTTTTGGGATGTTTTCCACTGTGAGTGATAAATGTTGTTCATAAAATAATCAGCTATCTGGTTGTTTAAATATCTGTAATTGATCATGTGTTTTGAAAGAAGTGTCAGCTAACTGTAACTCTTCATAATGCATGTACACAATGTATTACTCACTTACAAATGACAATCCTGCTCCCTAGGGATAGTTTAGGTAGTTAGTTTATTTTCTTGTTGTTTGTGATTGGGATGCTAGTGAGTCTAAGACGAGAGGTAAGAACCTGCGCATCACATTGTGACTGCTCCTTGCATCTTATCACCCTACATGGTTAATTAGGCACTTGCATATCATACATTAAGTCAAAAATACCAAAAAGTACACAGTGGACCGGGCCGCAACCGGTAAAGCCTCTATTTTTTTTGTTACTTTGACCTACGGTAGCCAAACTGCAAACCGGATGGATTCCCTATACCAAACAGTCAACGGGCTAGTTGGGAACGTTGATTGGGGAGAATCCCTTACTGTTGTTGCCTGTGAATTTCGGGGCCCCAACACCCGGGAACCAGATGGATCAGAAAAATATTGTGCAATATTCACAAACAAACTTCTCCGATGTTCAACAATGGCATCAAAGCCATGTTCGAATCCAAGCTTCATGTAATCCGCACTGGGCAATTCTTTGAACCAGTCGGCCTTCATATTTGCATGATGTCATTAATTTTAAAGCCTTTTGTCAGAAAAAAATAAAAATAATAATCTGTATGATATTTGGATGCGGATTCGGGTTTTACGATACTTACATATAGGGCCACCAAGTTGGAGTGACCACCAGGCCCAAGCTTGTGTTGGACAATTTTTTCAATTCTTGCCTTTGTGGCCTTATATGTGTTCAAGAACCTAATTAATTTTTTAAATGCATTAGTCTATGTACCAGAATTGATATAAAAACTAGTAATAATAAGGCTTACCACTACAGTTTGGAATGTATTGCATACCTCCCTATTCCACCTAGTGGTATCTTTCCTGATTTTCTCAGGCCCTTCTCTTTTCCATATTCCACCAAGGCTTTCCACTCCATATATGGAATCATTGGAGGGTTCTCATACCTAGGGTTCTTTTCTAGGTGAACCCTATATTGGTCTCGAACAATCTTTAGATGTTTTCCATCCTTTTATAGTACCTTCGATGTATCAAAGGTATCTTTTCTGAACAGACTAACCAAGCAATTAGTCAAATCATCCTTTAAAGCTTTTGGCTTCTTGTTCCACATTGTGTGGATGGTGGCCCCAAAGATCTACAAGGGAAAATCATACATGTGTTTATAAAATATATCATTTCCTGCAAAACATTATTGCCATCATTAGTCAACATTAGAAAATATTATCGGTATATTAGACACAAATTATAAAAAATAAATTGAACAATCTATAATGACCTGGAATCCTCTCTATCTTTATTGGAGCTAGTTCTTCATTCACCAAAAATGTACACTTTATTGAACCAGAGCTAGTTCTTCATTCACCAAAAATGTACACTTTATTGAACCAGTGCTAGTCACACGAGAAAATCCAGAAAATGCTTCCACATCTCTATCTAGCCCTACATCCACCCCTTCTTCTGTACTATCTGTTGTGGGTGGGGCAACATCGGCTGCACCCTTCACTGCCCTTGGCAATGTCACAAAGTGTGTTGCCAATTGTTCAGTGGACAATATGGGAGCAGTATGTGGTGTACATGGAGTGGTTTGGTCATTGGGACCAACATTGCCTTGACCACCACTGATAATCTCCATAGTGCATTGTAAATTAAACCCATTGTATTATAAGTTCAACAGCATATAAAATCAAATATTATAATTTTTTTATAAATGAATTTACATTTTTATTCGATAACCTACATCCACTTATTTACGTTGCTGTAAAAACAATTGAATCCTTTGTTTGATGCCTTCTGTTAGTGGAACTACCAATGTCAAACAAATCAGTTCCTCATTTTGTTTTTCCCTTGTCCTTTGTAGCACCCTGAACAGGTCTACAGACTTTCTAATTTCACTATCTCTCATCTACCGAGAGAGCTCATTCTGTAAAGAGTTTTGAGACGCCGTTTGATAAACGAAATCCCTTGTCTGCAATTGAAATATATAAAAAATTGCTTATTCTTTGAAAATATAGTGTGCACAAATAATTATATTAGTGATTACATCTAGGATTACTTGATGCCTAGCTGAGGGTGTGGTCTGATCAACAAATGGGGATTTACCTCAATCAGCCACCTACATAAAAAGTAGAGAACATTATCACAATGAATGCAATATGTATAAGCTAACAAATATAGAACAAAAACAAAAATAAACACTATGCTACATGTTTTATATGTGTACATTTTTGAAGTATTTAGGATGTGGAATTACATCTAGGTTAAATGGTTTCCTCGAGTCTCGAGTCATCTGATCAACAGCTGGGGAGTTTCCCCGTTCAATCTGAAAAAAGGTAGACAACATTACCATCATGAATGCAACCATAAAAATGAAAGAATACATAACAAAATAAAGATAATGCATCACGATAGACTTGTTTAATATTTTAAAGTATTTGAAATGGAGAAATACATTCATGTTTGGATGTTTCCCTGATGCTATAGTCGGCTAATCAATAGTCGGTTGGCTTCCCTGATTAACACTCTGCATGGAAGATCGATAATATTATATAAACGAACCTAATATACTAATGAAAATACATAACAACGTATCTGTATGTCCATCCTAAATTTAATATTACATTGACAATATCGATGTATACATGCTTCCTTGACTCGATTTGACAAACATCTACGAAGATGGAGGTTCCCTTGAGAGAACCCTGCATCAAAAACACACTAAACGTTACATAAAAAAACATGAAAAGTAGATAATTTCAATTATATGCTAACAAAAATTCCCATAGATGTTAAAATAATTAATAAAAGGGTGGTTAAATTGTTTGTTGTACCACAACCATACTAACGTTGTTTGTATCTACACAATTCAAATTGTAATCAATAAGGAGTTCTTTGCCAACAGCTATTGATTTAATTCCACATACAAAGACACGGTTTCCTTCACGTGACACGAATGTGCAGTTGGGTTGCTTTAATATAGACCCTGGTTGTGTACTATTTATAAACCCTGCAATATTACCAGTTGTTTTTGGCCTTCCATCCATGTACATCGTTTCTCCTTTATTTTGAGCTTTGTCTTTCAGTTGTATATAATTCGCTGACAACCCATATCTACGCATACTTCATGTATATTGCACCAGGCGCATCCAATCACTGTAGTTGTAACAGGGTCCAACATACTCCATCAATTATGTACATCTACTATATCCAACCTTTATGCCATCCATGCAAAACAAACCAAATCCATGCAATGAGGACGGTGCAATTCTATATATCCTCTCATTCACACAAAAATCAGTGTTTACTTTAGGAAGATCGCTAGGCACCCATTGTTTCACTAGGTGTTGGCACCTTAAGGGCACGTCGATGTCTCCATTGTCTCATCATCATAGGAACATGACCCCCCTCCTTGGAGAAAAAAATTCATGCGTTTGTTGAATTTTCTTCTAATATTCTAACATCTAGTTGATCTAGCCCATGTAGAGCTACTGGATGTCTCACTTTTCTCTAGCCTTCCCAAATTCCCTTCACTAGAGGAATACAGGTCTGACAAATACCTATTTGGTTGTCCTTGCATCGTGGCCAAAAAACTATTTCGCATAAGCATAGCAAAATACCAACAAAAAAATGTGGAAAGACTTATAAGAAAAAACTTGGAAAGACTTGTAAGCCAATAACTTATTAAAGAAAAAGCTTGTCAAGAATGAGTTTGGTTAATAGGTGTGGGAATTTGGTAGCCCTAAAAATTCTAATGTATGCCCCTCTTTTGGTTACATACAAGTCTCCATTCTAACTTATTGCTTGCATTGCCTTTTGCTAACATGAATTGGGTAGGCTTCATAAGCTTCAAATGTATACTTGTGGCCATTGTACTTTAGCCTTTCAATGTTTTCAAGCTTGAGACGATATGTTATGCATATGAATCACATATAACACTGCAATTTATGCCAATATATGTCTATGCAAAACCTGGAGGTTCTCCTTTAATGGACTATCTCCTTCAAAGAACATATCTCCTTTAAGTGGTTTTTAGTTTTCCCATGAATGATTTTGTGATGTTGTAGATGATTATCCATTTTACCTAATATGTTTTATGATCTTTTTCGTGTTTTCTAGGGTGCACACACTTGTTGTTGATGGCTTCTTTTGCTTGAAAGTTGAACTGCCTAAAAGTGCATAGATCTCATCTAGGACCCTTTAAGAGTCATAATAACAACTATTGTTATAGGATTTTATTCTCCAAATGAAACACCAAACCATACTTATTGGTTAATATTTGTGTAGGGATGTTTTTCTGATCTCTCCCATAATTTATGATACTAATGGGATTGTATGCAAAAATTTATGTATGCCCCTCTTTTAGTTACATACAATTCTCCATTCTCACTTATTGCTTGCATTTCCTTTTCCTAACATTGCCTTTTCCTTTTACTGGCCTAACCACTTTTCAACAATAATAGTTGCAGATTTAATCAAGTGTTTTTCTATTGACGTGGCTGAGTCAACCGAGTTGACCCCCAACCAAGCTAACTCGGCCTTTGAAATGATTAGAGTGACAAGTTTGGTACCGAACCAAGAAAACCAGGGTCACATCAAGGTATGACTGAATGGATCGGTAAAAAAATGGTCAATTCATCCCAATCCATACTAAATTGACCTAGTGAATGTGGGAATGCAATATAGGATACACACATGACACTTCAATTCAAAAAAAAAATTACGTAGAAATATAAACATCTAGACTCTAAACCTACTTCATTGTCAAGTCAATTAGGCTTGTAGGATTCCTATACATCATAACACTATTTGGCATAAAACACAACTTGCTTTGTAGTCCCTAGATGTCACCCATGTGCACAATAGTCAATCTATAAAGCAGCCCCCGAATACAAAAACGTTCTTCAAGAAATAGGGCATGAGCCATGTGAACAACCTTCCAAGTGGACCAGCTCAATGAGCAACCTCCAAGTATGTAATATCTCTCATGAAATGGTGTATAAAATAGTGTAAGCATGCTTCAAATGATCACCTTCTCCTTTGGTAGGGATGGACATTGCCCTTATGCATGTGTCTCCAAGGGTGAATGTTCCTCAAATAATGAGAGAAGGCCTTTCAGTAACAATAAACCAGTACACCAAGGTGAATTGGCCCTTCCAGAACAAACTTGGTATTTTCAATGTCACACTAGGAGTAATGTTGGGCAGTCCTATGGGCATAAAGAACTCTACAATCAAATATGAACATCAAAGGGACAAATATGAGCACTTTACAATAATGGACAAATAATGATGTTGAGTTATTGGAGATCCTATAGAGTGGATGTTTTAACCTCTGTGCTACTCTGTAGAGTGGATGTTTTAACCTCTGT
Source organism: Pseudotsuga menziesii (assembly GCA_001517045.1). Lineage (NCBI taxonomy): Eukaryota > Viridiplantae > Streptophyta > Pinopsida > Pinales > Pinaceae > Pseudotsuga > Pseudotsuga menziesii. The sequence goes on along the minus strand of LPNX010819462.1, from coordinate 97,585 downwards.
GCAAACCCATGTATGAGTTTGAGCCAACATTTACATCCGCTCTACAGGATCTCCAGAGAACTAATGTCATTATTTTTCCATTAGTATAAAGGAGACGTACTAGAATATTTTCCTGTACATGTTGATTTTACTGTTTAGTTGAACCTAAATGAGAAACAAAGAGGAGCACTAAGCAAGCTACAACACTTTTCATGCGCGTCAATGTGCACACACGTCAAAGAGTTGTATCTTGCTTAGTCTCCTCTCTATTTCATTCAAATTCTTCGTGAAATCAATAAGTCCTTGCAAATCTTCTAGTACAATTCCTTTACAGTAATGGACAAAGAGCGAACATTTCCAGATCTGCTACGTGGCACGTTCAGGAATGAAAAGAATGTTTTAAATACATTTATATCAGTCTATAATATTTGTTGATTCTAAAGCTGATGATGAAGAACAAACTTGGTATTTTCAATGTCACACTAGGAGCAATGTTGGGTGGTCCTATGGGCATAAACAACTCTAGAATCAAGTATGAGCATCAAAGGGACAAATCTTAGCACTTTGGGAGCATTTTGAAGGTCACAACAAACAGTAAATAATCTCTAATAAACTATAATTAGGCCAACTTTCAGATATGGGCACATTGCAGCAATAAAAGATGATCATCAATGGAAATAGGAGATGGTCTTTGCAATTCTGGCTGTGAAAATGAGAAATCTGTGGATGAAAGAAACCCTAAAATCTCATTCATATGCCTTATAGCAGCATCCACATGAATTATTGGCACAAACAAACCTGTTTGGCAGTAAAAAAGAGTATGAAGCAACCCTATTTCACCATCTTGGGCACCCTTGTGCACTTTTCCATCACCGAACAGGTGTACCTCTAAATATGGTCCAAATTGGAGGGTTAAAAGGCAGTTCTGGGCATGAACAACCCTATGAAAAGTGATGAACAATAGAAAAACTGGCTTTCATAAAGCCATTGAATATGCTAATGCTTGGATTACGAACATAAGGGCTATTCCAACCTCCTAAACAACAATTTATAGTAGTATCATGAATCCTGGGTTCTTTTTCTCCACAAAAAGGGGGTAAACAAACCTGAATAAAACCAATACCTTTGAATTTCGGACACTATAAACCAAGTTGGATTCTGCTTTAGTTGATTCTTGGCAGTCTCTTAAAGGAGATCAATAGCAAATAACAGTCTTTGGTGGCTTTCCTTGCAACCGTAGGTCACAAAACAAACCTAAAAATATCTAGACCTATGCACAAGAGAAGCAACAACCCCGGTTGGCCCTAAAATACCAATTTTGTTTTGCATTAAGGGCCCCTGTCAGTGCAATGATTCTTCCCAATGTTTGACAATTGCCTAGTGATTTCCATTACATGATTTCCATCTATAAACCACTATTGTGGTTTCATCATTGCTCCCATTCAAGAACAAAAAAGTAGACATGACTTCTCTCCCTACATTAAGTCCACATGCACATAATGACTATATTTGGTACTTCCTAACTTTTCAGTATTCCTTTTGACAACAAAAGTGAAGCATGAAACAATATCTTTACTTTCAGCATCTTGCACAGCTGATGGCTTTGGTCGAACTGTATAAGTACTTTGTTCCAAAATTAAAGATTTTGAGACCTACAAATGAAGGGGAGTGAGATGAATGGTTGAAGGGATCAAATGGAGGAGGAATTGATGCCCTGTCCTACCTACCCAAAGGTCCTTTTATAATGAATATTATCCCTAAATTATCATTTATTTGTAGTCTTATGATTGTTCACCCATACTGCTCTACGAAACAAAGTTTTATGCCGATCTAGTATGTATATTCATGATGATGCTTGTTTTCACATATTAATTTTCAACCCTAAGGAAATGCTAACTTGTTTTCCCATACTAATTTTCAACCCTAAGGAAACCATTAGGAAATCCCATAGTAGAAACAAACAAAAAAGACTATACCCCACAAATCAAAAGGCTCTTAAATTAACCATATT